>JAAAQI020008016.1:0-20202 GCA_011800005.2 Stichodactyla mertensii | reverse complement strand
GCACGTTCCCCATCACTCTGACAGCAGGTGGCACTGTCCCTTCCCCCACCAAGGCCATTAGCACCATCCACAGTAAAACCATATTTTAATCGTGCCCCACCCCCCACCCCCCCGCCCCCCCACCCCCCCCTGCCGCCTAACGCCATCGCTTTTGGCTGAAAAACCTATAAAATATTTACCTAGAGGATTCAAAAAAGCGTCCTAGGAGGTCCAACTTTTGAATTAAATTAGGTAAACTAAAAAATTCCTGGGTTGTCAAAGTTGAAGCGTTTCAAAATTACTAATATTTAGATTCTGCACGCAAATTAAATTATTTTAAGAACAGGTTTTTCTAATATTTTTTAAAAAAGGAGAAAAACTGGAGTAAAGAGATGAGAGAAATGTGGGAAGAAGGTAATAAGACTTACGAATGAAAGAAAAGGAGAAACCTGTGAACAGAAAACAAACAAAATGCCGCAATCAAAGCAGCCAATTATCACCAGCGGTCGCTCCAGATGTTAGTTCATCGTAAGATTCAAAATCAAGGTGTGATAATTAGTAAAATTTGCGCTTGCGAACAAATACAGGGTTTTAGTCCTTTGACATCCAGCAAAAAAATAGATAAATATCTTTAGTTAATATCCTGAAAACAAGACGGAAATATTCCAAGAGAAGTGAAATGTGGGGCTGTCTTAAGAACGTTAATATAGATTACTTTTTCGGCGAATTATCTACTCGGACTAATTTTTCGGAATCGTAAATTATTGTCTAGATGCTAGTTAGTGTTAAGAACAGTTATTCTTTACCCGTTTATAAATGTAATTTGTAAAACTGTACGTAATGCTTAAGGGTTAGATTCCAATAATGGTCAATTGGGGAAAAAAAGAAGAAAAGAGAAAAGAAAAGAAAGAAAGAAAAAGAGAGAGAGAGATGAGAGAGTTTTGAGAATTGAAACCGAGTTTTTGCTCCCACCTTTTGCTCGGCTTTCAAACAACTGTGTTTAAATAACAAACTATCTTGTTATTTCATTCTCTTAGTTCTAACATTGTTCACATCAGGATACTTTTGATTAGCAGATATAGACCGTTATGATAATTATGACTTACTGATTGTGTTTGGCTTTGTTTATAACTGATAATAATTCATGAAGCAAGTGTGAACAGTGTGTGGAAAGTAGCCTTGGTCAGAAGGTCGCCAGCTAGCGTGCGTTACCAAGATACTCTTAGCGAAGATAAAATGTTTTAAAATCAGGCGTCAATTAGCTACGTGGATAATATAACTAAAGACCCTGGTTAGTCGCCTAATCGTGTGAAAATCTCATTACTTTATCTCTGGAGCTTTGTATGAAATGGCACAGGCATCTGAAAGTGCTAGCACTGAGCTGGATAATTTAACGCGTTCGAACGAACCAACTTTGGAAGACAGTGAATTCCCATCGGTTGGAGTATCAAGCGTTCCTGAACGACGTCATTCCCAAGGAAAATCTAGGAAAATCATTATCATTTTGATAGTTGTTTTTAGTATAGCTTGCCTCCTTATCGGAATTACCTTGGTTATCAAAGCGAATGCAAAATGCAAGGGAAAAAATGCAGAGGAAACTGATTTGTTCACGTCCAAAACTTGCGCGCCTTCCGAAGAAGCCCAGCAAGTCCATCTCTACGAATTCTTCAAGAGAGTGAAGAGGATATTCTTTGATTTACACCCAAATACGATTGGACTCGATGGAATGGCGAGCTTAGGTAAAATAAAGGCAACATATCAAGCGTATGATTCCAATCCATCAGCCATCAAAAACAGGACAGACTCGGCAAGAAAGCTATTGAACGAACTTACTAATATTGACATGAAAATGTCAAAACTCAAACCACGGGAACGAAAACTGTTATCTCAGATTAAATTCTATCTTAAACACGTATTTGGGCAGCCGTACGATGGAGATTATTACACAGGAGGATGGATGATGGGGCCTAACTTCTTCTGTTGGCAACCGATGTGTAGTTTAGGAGATGAGATGAACGGACATTTGGGTCTTTTTGCACCCAAAACCCTAGAAGACATCAACCGTTTAGAGATAATCTTCAAAGGCTACAAGAAAACGATTCTCAGGTACATCGACAACTTGAAATTGGGAGTTGAAGCAGGAATGGTTCGTTCAGCTGAGGAATGTAAAGCAGGTCTCAATGCATTTAAAGGCACTTACCGGCACATTTCCCTCTCTAATGCCAGAGGTATACAATATCTTTCAAACTGCTTTATTTTCGAATGACTGTCATTGATAATGTTACTATTACTTTCTGTTAATTACCTACTTTATCAATGTTTTGATCGTATCGTAAAGTCACTTTACTTTGCTTAAAAATTTTGATTTTTAATTGAATAATTTGACTCGATAATGCAAGCAAGCCAAGGAATTTCACTTGATTCTCAGTAGAGAAGAGCCCGGCTGCCGTTTGAAAAGGCAGGTGTCGACTATACCACCAGCTTTGCAGATTCCATTCCCTCCAAACTCGTGCGTAACAAATGACCTAAGCACCGCTGCTTTTAGATTTGCTTTTTTTGACGAAAACGTAATGTTTTTCGTCCTCTTAGAGAAATATTATTTCACTTAATTGCTAGTATTTGCGTGCTGTAGTGTCGCTGCCAACCTGATCTATTCAACTTGTCGATAAACTAAACCCGCATTGATTTTCCTCTAGAATTTACACGGCTACTCTGTAACCAATTCTGTGGCTAACCCTGCAACTTTGCCAACACGAACCGCAAATACTTGTACTTCGTTCTTTCATTAACTTTGGCGCGTCACTCCAGCGCAATTTATTATTCTTTACACAATAATCTTAAGCAATAAACCTCTATTCTTGTCAGTTCTTGGGGAGTCATTTTGGAGTTAAATTTTTAATGTAGTTTTTTGAAACAGACGCGTATATTGTTGAATATATCAAGCATATCGACTTGGTTCATCTACGGTTGTATTGGATTTGTAAGCTGGTGTAACTATCGGTTATCTTAGTTTGAAACTGAATTGGCGGTTATTTATTAGGCGAATATTGTATAAATGCGTCAATATTTAATTCTAAAAGTAGTTCTGGACCTTACATTGCTATACTTCCGAGAAAGGGAATATACTGATGGCTAGTTTTTCATGTTAACTTGTCGAGAGCAGAGGAAAGTGGAGCTTTGTATATAGTCTTTTCGCTCTGTCATTTTGCTAGTTTTATAGTTGACTTCAGGCTAGAATAAGATCATTCGGAAGATACAAACTGGTGAATGATATTCCAAAACCAAATTAAAAGTTAATTTTTAGAAAACGTGGAGTTTAAAATAACTTTTTAACGAAAAGATTTTCGTCAAATTTGTATTTCAATTTCCCGGCGAAGTTTCAACTAGGACTGGAGACGAGCTGCACATGGAATTATGGGTCGCATACCCGTGCGCAACTGTTGCGAATAAGCCCGACAATTCCATGCGAGTGTGAGGGTCGTTAATGTACAGTAATGGGGCTTTGTTCACATGACAGCCTCGTTTATTCCCAAGAGAATGAAAATCTTTGTTCTTCCTCACGTGATCTCGTTCTGAAGTGTTTGAATGCGAGGTCACGCGGGGGTATTGTTTCAACCAACATAGCTGGCGCGTGATTTAAGTCCGTATCTTTATAGTTTTGTGGTATCTTTATAGTTTTGTTCTTGTTTTAGGAGTTTTAGAGGAGTCTTACGGCAAAATCGTCACAAAACCGGATTTTTTCAGCAAGTTATCAAATGCCACTAAAGAGGAACTGTTCAACCGAACTGGAAAGACAGCTGAGGAAACGATAAAGAACTCTATTGTTAACAATGTTGGCATACCAATGAAAAAGCTCCTGAGGTAGGAAATGGCTTGATTATAGTTTACTTCTTGAAACAATTACGATAGTAGTAACCGCTACGGTATAGAATTACATGACCAAACCCATTACATTGAATTGTTCAAGTATCTTAGTTCTCCATCCTTTCTTTTAGCTTCCTAGAGAATGAGTATTCTCGTCACTGCGTCCCCAGTAATGTGTCCAGCGGTCTTAGCAACAGACCATTGTCATACGTCTACGTTGACGGGGTACCAACGAAACCAACAACACAGCGACTCCCTACCGGAGAAAAGCTCAACGGCACCAACACATACGCTAGTATTATGTCTTACTTCACCACTACGAACATTACTCCCAAAGAAGTACATGATAAGGGATGGGAGATCGTAAAGAAGACCTACCCACAGGTAGGGATGCATAGTCATGAAGACCCGTCCACCGGTAGGGTACGGGAATCTTGTATATAGAAATGTTTATCACGTACCCTCAGCGTCCTATCATTTCTACACTTCATACACTCTTAACCCACGATAGATGTGTTATCGTGGAATATTTTTCGCTCTAATTATTATTGATTTTGTCAAAAGGCCGTTGCAGTAGCGAAACAGGTAACGGGAATCAACGATAGCAACACAGCAGTTGCGCAGTTCCGCGTCATGTTGAAATCACAGAGCATGTATTTCAACGACGCACCACTGCCCAAAAACGAGTCAGGACCTGATGCGTACGTTAAGTGTAGTTCGGTTGAAGGAGCAATGAAGTACTGTCCTATGCGATGGAAAACCTTACAAAAATGGTTCAAATCTTCCCGTGAGGTAAGCAAATAAGAACATACCTTCTCATGGGCGGATTTAGGGACCGCTTCCCCCTTTGATTTCTACTAAAGTGGTATTTTTTATAACTGCAAACTTGGCTCGATCAGTTTTCCGGTCCTGCTCCCCTTCCCTCTGGTGCGGTTCTCCCTTTCTCCGATTCCTGGCTCCGCACATGTTACTGCGTCAGCGTTTTGGTCCTTTATTTATTTGTGTTTGTTTTTAAACAGATCATGAGTCTGCTAGATCCCAAGACAATCAACATGTTCTTCTTCGCGGGTCAAAAGCACATGACACCAAACTGCCCAGTTACACTCGTCCCAGACTTTAATCCATCATCCGCTGCGCAAAGCTACGAGAACAGCGATCCTAACTGCACCAGGTCCTGCTCCTACAACGTACCGTTCTTCCTGAAGAACATGGGGCCGTCCTTCAGTGAGTGGTCAGTGAACGCACATGAAGCAAGACCAGGACACCACACTCAGGTTTGTATAAACACCATATTTTTTTACAAACTCCATTGATGGAATATGCAAGTAATGAATACCATACTTCTGTTTTCTCAGCTTCAAGGTTATCAGGAACACTTCCGGGATACCTGTGGTGGGATAGGCACTTGGCTCAATCAAGTCGCCAGGTTTGACGCGTTCTCTGAAGGCTGGGGTCTGTACGCCGAGTCTATTATTGGCGAAGACACTGATACTTATGAAGGAAGACCGCTGAAGAAGTACGGCTGGCTCAAATGGCAGGTAACAAACTAATCGTTCAGTCAGGCAGATGAGTTGTACCCGGATGGGCGACACTGGTTGAATCACATCAGAACAGAAGGTTGACCTTACTCTTGCCGGAAGAAAGTTAACTTGTTACTCGGTCGAACAAGTATCGCGCTTAGCTAACTTGGTTGGTTTGATGTTTTTTAGATTTGGCGCGCCCTTCGTCTGGTTGTTGACGCTGGTCTTCACTCAAGGGGACTAACAAGAAAAGAAGCGCTTGACCTCTTCGCTAAGTACGCCTGGGATGACTCGGATATTCCAGAGAAAGAACTAACTCGCTATCAGAGCGGACCTGGTCAGGCTACTGCATACATGATTGGTCAATTGACTATCACGAAACTGAGGCGCTTCACTATGGAGAAATTAGGAAAGAAGTTTGATCTGAAAGACTTTCATTATCAGGTAATTACTGCATATTTTCTATCTTCCTTGAAATTATACAGCTATTTCAAAAAGGTTGACGGGACGTACATTGTCCGCTGAAGATCTTCGCTGAATGGTGCAGGCATTGTTTAGGTATTTAAGAAATGAATATGAAGAAATTCTCATTGCTCCACAGTTCCTTTTGGTCGTGCAATCGCTAATCACCGATCAACATTTGCCGTTCGCCCCGTCAACCCTTTTTGAAAAAGCTGTACACAAGTTGCGGTAAGACAGCGGTCAGTTTAAGATGCGCAAAACATATGCGCATAGGTAGCAAGAGAATACAAGTGATTTGATCGAGATATCGACGTTTTTGCCACTACAAATTTTTGTTTATTTATAAATAGTCTACCTTCCGATTTTGGCTAATATGTTAAGATTAGCTTACCTTAATTCTTGTTCTTATCTAGGTTCTTTCCCAAGGCAGTGCGCCTCTTAGTTTTCTCATCAACCACATCGAGCAGTACGTTCAATGTAAGCTAAACGCCAAAGAGCCTGGATGCAAGTACATTCTGACGTCACCAACTCCATCAAGCCAGCAAGGTTCCTACGTTAGAACCTTAGCTCAAGGCTCCTGGGTCAAGCTTTCAAGCTTTCCTTACAAATCAAGAGCATATTTGTAGTCAGTCAGTCGGGCCTAGACCTCAGCGATAGAAGAAGACAAAGAGATCATATTAGATCACTTCAACATGCTAGCGAATGATTTCAGTTTCAATTAGGTTATAGTAATTCAGAATTTGGGAGTTTTCCAAGTAGCTCAGCAGTAGTCATAATTGAAATTACGTGGCGCCTTACAAGTGCTGTCTTCATGAATGAAATTTTTGATATAGTTTGATGAACAAGTAGAAAAGGAGGGGGAATACTTTCGCCTCGAGTTGCCCAATTGCTTTTGCTGAAACACCAAAGAAATCGTAGCCAAACAAACAAACAAAACCCGACATGATTTCTAGCTTTCCTATTCAGCATGATGCAAAAAATGCACTTTGCTTCCTCCAAAACATTCATTAATTGAACACTTGTTTTTCTTGCACATAACCTGGTTTAGGTTTCGCTTGCGTGCACTTGTAGGGATGTAAACCTTGCTGTTAGCAATGTCTCAAATAACTGTAATCCTTGGGAAAGTACATGCGATCTAGCAAGGGTAGTAATAATCGCAAGCTAAGGCGTAGAGATAAATTAATCTTAGTATTTAATAGTGTTTACGCTTAGACCGTTTTCTATACCATATAAAGTTTTAAAAGTAAAGTGCGGATACAAGAATTCAGCCGAGAAAGAGCGCGCTATCGATCTTTCAGTGCTATTGTCATAGCTGTGTTTCAAGCTATTCAAAGATTCCTCACAAACTTGATGAAATAAAGAATAAATTTTGGGATACCGCACGTAACTTTGCATGACAGCATCTCCACATTTCGATGGTTTAACCCTAAAATATTGATGCAATTAAACCTTCACGAACAATCAATCCTGTCTCAATTCATTTTTACATGGTTATCAAATTTCGTAAATGAGTTCTGGTGGTACAGACTCTTATTAACCACGGGCAATAAAGTAAAATCTTATCGGCGTACCCCATAAAGATGAATCCGCTTATCTCGGTTATCATGATCGTGGGTGGGTACTTGGTAGTCTTTTTGCGGTCACGCTTTGATTTAAAGACTTCTGCAGTAAACTGGTAAAGGGAATGGGAATGAAATGGGAAGGAAATAGGAAAGGAAAAAAACCCCGGAGACACACTTTTAGACTAGCATATCACAGGCATCCCAGTAAAAAGGTTGTTTCGTAGGAATGAGAAGTGGCGTCATTGAGAATTAAACGGCTTCCAGATTTAAGCACTGTGATTGGATGGTTTTAGACAGGAAGCCATTCGAAAGCCACTCGAAAGCCACGTACTGCTGTAGTCTTGATCACTCGGGGTTTAGTTAGCACCGTACTTCAACTAAATGAATGTCCTGGAAACACCGGAGACCGAATATCGGATAGAAACCAGAAAATCAACACGATAAAGCACTTGATTTTAACGTGTATCTGTCTAGAAATGCTTTTTCTTCACAAGGAAAATTACAAAACAATTAGAAAATATGGCGATAAGTTTAAATTTAAACGCACATAATCTAAATACTTTTACCAAAATTCTAAATAACGACCCCATTTACTGCAGTTCTCCCGCTGGCTGGAAAAACAAATGATACTGACGTCATCCGATGACGTTTTGCGGAAACGTTCGTGTGCGATTCTTTACCTTTCTGCACGAACAAGTATTGCTTGGAAAGTCATTTTGAAGACCTGGCAAGCTAGTTTGTGAAGGAGACTTGCCAAGGAAAAAATTGTCAAATTTTGTCGTCTACACGAGCATAAAATGAGAAAAAATAAAGTTGTCAAGAAGAACTTTTTGTCCAGTTTTTCCAAGCTACAAAAGAATTGCAGTTTTCCACTGAGATATGTTAGAACTACATCTTATTTTAATTTAGATTCATTAATTTTTTTCCATGCAGGATGGAAGAATTATCTCAAAGAATCACTTTTAGAAGCCAGAGTGAAATGGTGTTAAGGCTAACCATTTAAATTATAATCACAAGACGCTCTATCAGTGTTCACTCGGGTAGCGTTAATAATAACTTCTTCCCATATTTCCAGGTAATCATATTTACTGGATTTTGGAATATTATATTGTTTGTAAGAGGCAAATGCAAGTTAAAAGTCTAACGTTTTTCGGAGGAAAATCAATTCTGTGGAACAGCAATGAGAATCTGTGGTCTACATTGTAAATAATGGATATTTCACCTCCCTGCTATTAGGGTTTGTTCATTATTTATTCCTGGGGGGTAGGCTGCAGGAACATTAAAGAAAAATGAAAAAGTTCACCCCCCCTGTTTTTCTCAAGTTCTTATAAAGGTCCCCCTTAACATTCAAACCCCCTTGCCTTTTGTCCCTTTTCCCTTTTTTTGAGACCCCCTAAGCCTCCCCCCCACCCCCCGGCACAAATATTGAACTTACCAACTTCTACTTCATCTAAATAACTGTGTCTGGTACAGTTTATATTGTATACTTTGACAAACCTCTTGGTAAAATCCAAGACACACCTTGTCCTATTCTATGATTTATATTATCAGATTAGTTTTTTGTTTTGAGCCAAGAATGATTATTAAAGTATTTGTCCAGTATGGCTGAGATATTTTCAATTCAATACACAAAGGAATGTTAGCTTATTCTGCGTGCAAACATGTTTTTACCCCTCCCCATTTCTTCCCGCAGAGGGGAGACGGGGTAAGGAGTCAGCACACAGGAAAGATTAGCCTAGAAGACACAGGCAAATGGATTGCCCAAATTTAGCAATAATGTAAATTTCTTACAACGACCATAGGACTACTAGATAAGGGATTAATAGACTATTTCTTATTAGACAAGGATCCTTTTACGCCAGCTACGGCAGCCTCGGTGGCAGCTGCCTGTACATGTTGGTTGGTTGCCACACCCCTTGCAAATTCACCCTGAGCTTTTTCGAAGCTGGCGCCAGCCAAGCGGTAGATCCTGTGTATCTGAGGGAAAAGAGAACTTGGTTTAGAGCAGATTTCATGACTGTGAAAAGCTTGTGGCATGCTCAGTGTTGTAAGCATGGCTTGCCACAACTGTGATGTTTTCTAGAATTCTGACAAGCCTTGCTGTGCCTTGACCATGTTATGACCATTTCTGAGTTGCAAGCTTTTCACAGCTATACAAAATCTGCTCCAAACAACTTTTTCTTTGGGGATTTTTGAATGGCAAAATGTAGCAACCTCCAAATTAATGTAAATCTCTACTAAGTACAACTCAAAATTTACCTTCATCAGTAAGATGATGTCAATAATAACTCCAATGAGGAAGAAACATGCACAAATGAACATCATTGCACCAACAGCAATGCTATGATGGATTGCAGCCGTTGCATTAATAAACCCACTGCAATGAAGGTGATAATATACTGTAAATAGATTTCTTTCCCCTGCACTTCTGTTGTTCTCTCCCTCCCTCAACAAGAGTCAAGTTCCAGATTCCCACAAGTTCAGTAGATGAGGCACCATTTCATGGAAATGCTACTGCTTAACCCTCAGAAGAGGAACTCTCATAAACAAGGGGTGGGGACTAGCTAGAACCTTTTAGGGTGCATGTTCACAGTTAAAAAAATAGTAAGTGCACTGCTTTATAAAGATATCATTGTTTTACAGTTGGCAAATAAATCACTACTTAGGGGTAAACATCTTTTGTTGCCATGCCCATCAAGACAAAACTTAAGTATCTTTTAGGGGTCAATTTCAAAATTTCCTTCCTCCTTATGTGTGGGAGTCACCCCCCAGACTAAATTCCCCCTTTTCCTATCTATTTGCTTGTCATTTCTATCTAGGCTTGAGATAAGTTTATCATATTAGCTTTGATAATCAGACTCACCATGCTCCTCCAGCAGGGACGCCAAAAGTATAATATATATTGACTCCTATGTGCAGAAAAAAGATGAGGAAGAATACAACGTAGCTAAATGAGCTGTCATTCCTGGAAGAAAAACACAATCATAAAAGGTAATTGGTATAAGCAAATATGTAGGTGGAAAGAGATATGCAATGGTAGGTGGTCATAGGTAGGCTGTACAGTAAGTAAACAACAGTATGTAAATGATGTTAGGTCAAGTGACTGTTCACTTGAATGCAGCCAGGCATTACATCATTAGTGACAGAGCCCCTATACCAACAGTAAGTCATTTGTCAATTGACCTATATCACTATGACGTCCAATCAAAACAATCTATTGTTTAAATGCTAAGGATCATGGTCGTGGAAGGGGAATGAAACAGTAACAACACAAAGAAAATCGATATTAAATTAGTTTTGTGGACCGTAGAAGAGCAGGAACAGCCACCAAATACAGTAAATATCGTGTATTACACATCAGTACATCTTATATTTGGAAACCAGACAATTTGAGAGTAAACTTTTCTCAGCAGAGCAAATTTTGTTCAAATTTCTATTGTTCTGGACGATTCTGTCCCCCTTATAAACAAGCCATGACGTCATAATGATATAGGGCAATTAGTTAGCAGTTTGACTATAGGTAGACCTACATGCTGATGACACTAGTAGGTAGCAGTAAGGTTGGTTGTAATGACTTATGCCAGTGATATCATTCCATTTAAAGTGTAAGGGTTTTGGACAGCAAACCATCAACAATAATTCTATGAAACTACTTGCTTGCTCAATTACTAAATACATTGCAGGAAGATTTCTTTTGGCAGGGAATCCAGAATTGTTTTTTCAGGGCAATGCAAAAGCATGATATTGGAGAGTTGAGTGCCTTGGTGTGTAGATGATGTGTTCTATTTTTAGAACAAGCAATAACCAGTAACTGTTTCCTGACTAACTTACTTCAAGGCTTTATAAGCAGGCCTGTACCAGCCCAAAAATGATGCAGGGATATTGATTAGAAGATATGCAATTGCGATGCCAAATGTCTTGCCATCAGAACTATCTCCGGAGGGATTTTTTATCATCAGAGCAAGAGCAGTCAGAAAATTGAAAAACATCACAAAACTGTATGCTGAAATAAAGGAAGAAATACTCCCTTTACTGATACAGTTAACAGAGAATAACAACAGATAAACTTGAAGTGAGTAAATAGCAAGTCATTGTTACTAAAAGCCTGGTAAAATACAGTATAAACAGTTAACCCCATATTATTTAATAGCAATTTCTTTAATTATAATTGGCTGTTTTTTTACAAACGTTTCTTATTATATTGAAAGACAAATCAATGTATCAATGTTGGAAATAATGATTAAAAGATTTCTAGGTTTGATGAACAAATTTGATATTACAAAAAAGTTCCAAACCAAAACAGACCTGTCAGTTTAGGATGCTTGAAACTTTTGTTTTACAGACATATTTTTGTTTTATATGGGATTTTTTAGTTAAAAAACAATAGAAGCATTGGAATAGACTTTCAGTTCCATGGTTGCTATTTTTACCCCAAGATTATCTGCTGATTTAAAGCTTAAATTAACTTACTTGAGAGCTTTATAAGCAGATCTGTACCAACCCAAAAATGAGAGTGGAATGTTTGCAATTAAGTAGAGTATTGAGAGGCCAAAAGTTTCACCGTTATCAAGCCCCTCAACCAGAAGTGCAAATGCACACAAGAAATTATAACACATGACAAATGAATAAGCTGAAAAACAAAACAAAACAAATACAACAAAAAAGGAACTCAAACCATGCCCTTATTATTTTAGTGATAGAGAATCAACCTCAGGAACTCAGCCACTGTCTCAACCTCCTATTGAGCCACTGTATAGAATTTTTGTACCCTGCTTCACAGTGTGGAGAAGACAAATATTCATTGCGATAGCCATGACTGTAAATATTATTGATATTGGCTATGTTTGCAGTGACTTGAATTATCCTGCAAACAGCTCTAGAACAAATCTCTCATTGTTTCTCAAAATTCCTCTGGAGTGAGATGTGGATTTTATGAGTTTCAAAGGTTGAATAAAAATAAAAAAAGTGCATTAACCATTAATTATAAAGTGCACACACAAAATTTATTATATCAGCATTAACAAGTGCATGATTAGATGTAGAGCATGAAAATAAAAACATTATTTGAATTGCAACAAAAAGAACTAGTTTTAAGAATTACATATTACATGATGAACATGAATAGACATTTAACTGAGTAGCCATAAGTACCATTATAAAATAACTACTAAGAATCTTGCTTTCTGATTGGCCGAGGTGCATGCTTTATGAGAGCACACAGCATGTGCATTTCCACCTTTATATTTTATAAAAGAAATAAAAAACTTGCTCGCTGTGCTGTGTGCAGTCATAAAGCACTTGGGTATGGGTAGAACACTTGAGAAGTGTTGATGCACTTGGCTACACCTCACGCTTCAACACCTCTTGTGTTCTGCCCATACCCGTATGCTTTATAACTGCACACAGCATGCACATGTGTTTTCTATTTCTTCAATATATGCCCTCCCTCTCTTCCTATCTCTTTAAAACATTACTAAATTCAGTAATTGCCCAATATTTCTTGACCAAAAGGAAAATAATAGAACAAACATGGGAAAGAGTGTTTCATTCAGTATTTAAACACCAAGAAGTGGGTTAAAAAAAGGCACAGCTGAGTTTTTTACCAGCATTCAGGTGTTTGGATAGAGGATGAAACACTCATTCAAGTTGTTGATCTAGCTTCTCAAACCATGAATAATTCTAGGAGAAAATCAAAGCAAAAGTTGGCCAAATTTTATGCTAATTAAGATCACATATCCAAACCACCATCACAATAGTGATTTACTTTGTTTTCTCATCAATTGTTCATGAGTTTAGGAACCTAATTTTCTACTGTGTGTGTGTTGGAAGGGAGGAGGGATCATCAGGTAGGTGATTTGTTTCTGCATATAATAGAGCAGATTTTGTACAACTGAAAAGGCCATGGCACTGTCCCCGCTGTAAGCATTTGCTAGCCACAACTGTGATGTTTTGTAAAATTTTGCTGTGCCTTGGTGTGCCTTGACCATGTTTGTGCTGCAAACTTATCGCAGTCATATCAAGTCTGCTCTATGATTATGTTCAACAGAGGTATGAATAGTATAGTAATATGTAACAACATTATGAACTTCAAATCCCTTACCTTGCCACCTTAAGAACAGAGATCTACAGGTTTTCTGGTATTCTATTGGGATGTCTACTTGAATGTCATGGTAGAAACAAGGCTTACATTTGCACCATTTTGGTAAAGGCGGGAAGTTATTTTCTCTGTAACCTTTAAAAAAACAATAAAGTAATTTCTAAAGGACTGTCATGCCACTCAAGCAGTGATTTCAATGGCAAATTGATCACAACTGCATGTGTTTGCATTAAGTTTCAAGCATGTTCCAATTAGTGGTGACTCGAATGTGATCTGTTGTTATACAATTGCTATAGAATCATGGCTCAAGTTATGCAACAAAATTCCTAGTGTAAACAGGCCTCAATGTCTGCAAATCATCTTCTGGCTACATATATCTTTTTACTGCTATACCTGTAAATTGCATACGCTGCAGTTCTTGTTCTTTTCTTTGTAGCTCTGCAGCTTTTCTCTCCAAATCCTGGTCACACAAGAAAATGGCTGTTATGTGCCCACAAGTTCAATAAAACATGATATGGAATGATCAGCAAAATCATGTGATTTTGGGCTACTTGAAGACACTGCCAAATAATGTTTCCAAAATTGTAATACCACTCCCTACTAAGCTTCAAGAAATAAAAAAGCTCTACCTGTGCCTTCATAAATAGAATAACCCTTAATGTATTGAATAAACCAGCAAAATATAAATACCTCTTGTCTTTTCTTGAGATTTTCTTGTTCTTCAACCACCTAAAACAACCAACCAACCAACCATTGATTTTGACTAATAATCTATGTTGAGTAGTACATTATTCACTTGACTATTGACTCTCTGTTTCATGGCCAGGAGTAAGGGAATACATCAATATAAACACTCCAGCATAATAACAACAAAAAATCTCACTCTCACCCTCAAGACTACTTGAAATAGTAAAATATTATGCTCAAAAGACAATTGATTGTTTTCAAACTTCTCTCTTTCTCGTGCGTCTGTCTGTTTACAATTAAGCTATATTATGTGACATATTTACTCAGGTTCATTAGGAAGAATAACAAAAAAGCCATAAGTTAACAGAAAGATGTTTGGGTTGTCATTGTGTGTCAATACTCACAAAATACACTGGTTCTTGTAATAATATAAAATCCAAAAGTTAACAAACATTTGGGTTGTGCTTACAATACTCACAGCATACAGAGGTGGTTCTTGTAATAACATAAAAACCCATAAGTTAGCAGACAGATGTTTGGGTTGTGCTTATGATACTCACAGAATATGGAGGTGGTTCTTGTCTGGTCTCTATAATAGCAGGCTGTGTGGTTGGTTGTGGAGGCGGTGTAGCTACAGGAGCTGGAATCGTTGACTGGAATGAAAATAATATACCATTAATAATAAAATTCATAATATTGCATTCAATACCTCTGAAATACCTCTGAAATACCATTAATAATAAAATTCATAATATTGCATTCAATACCTCTGAAATATTACTTTATAATATACTTTTTAACTTAGTTGATTTGTCAATGTAAAATAGCATTTCTATCATCACTGCAATATGTTACCACTTTAAGACTGTTCAACAGTCAAGATTCAATTGAACATACATTTTAATTTTTTGTTATTTTTATTGAATTCATTATCAAGATACAGTTGTACATGAAGAGTAGATATATTCTTTTTTACCTAATAACTAAACAAAATAGATGTTTTTGTTCTATAAATAATTTTAAAAATACTAGAAAGGAAATTCTTATTTCAGAATATTAGCCCTCAGGGAAATCTGTCTGACACACTATTTCCTCATTAATATGGCCTGCCTATTGTTGTGGTAATATTTTGAGTAAAAACAAAGATAAAAAAACTTGCTTGTCAAAATCACTAGATTAATCATTTAAATATAAAAATAAACTAGAAATAAGAAACCATAAATGAATGGGATGGATGGAAATAAAAAATACATTAATGCGGGCATACATGGATGGAAATGCAATTCCCAGTTAGTCATAATTCAAATAAAAATGCTGCCATTTCATTATTATATTATTTCAAATATTGTGTTGAATTATGTTTTTATTCAAACGTTCTTAGAAAGTTAAGTGAGCTGTGAATTATTTTTTATCAGGCAAGTATTGAGTTTGGATTTCTGTAGGATTATGAATGTCTTCAAATAAAAGCAATCTTACACCAAGATGAAGAACAATGACATTTTTGACGACAGACATCTTCAAAGAGCCCATTATTCGCAGATGCAATACATTAATTCATACAAAAGGATCATGTTTGAACATAACGTACAAAAAATATAAGAGGCGACAACAGAAAAGTCTACAATGTACCTTTGTGGACGGTCCACCTTGAGTTGGCTGGTTTTGCTCAGCGAAAGGATTAAAATCCTCAATTCCTCTAGCGGCATTACTGGTCATAGAAGCTACAGAGGGGTCCTACGTGGTATCCAAGCAGAAAGATTATAAATTACGGCTGCACAAGCGAAAGTAAAGCATATTTTTCGAAAGCCAGTTTGGTTTGCACTCAGAAATATGTCGTGACTAGGAATTTCTAAAGCACAATTTCCAAGTAATAACTTACCGCAAACGGATTTTCTGAATCGTCAGAATAAGGATTAGTAGCCATATTTTATATGTTTAGTATGTTTTTGCGCAGTAATTGTTGTTTTTAAGGCATATAAAACGATTTTTCGGCCGATACGTGTCTCATCGACTTCAATTATTTCACATCCGGATGATCGTCTGCGCATGTGTGAACTAATGGGTCATGTGATCTCACGATGATGTAATATTAATTAAAAACTCTAGATTGTGAAACTTTTGAGTTAAAATAACTATTACTAAATCAGCTACTTTGGGCAGCTGATTAGAAATATTTGGATGTCAGAGCTAAAAATTGAAGGCAAGACATCGATTAAACAATTGAAAGTGATTTATGTATTTAAACAACTTTATAATTGTACTTAACATTACAATCATAGTCTAATAGATCGATTCCGCGATCCATGGATACTGTTGCCAAAACTTTAAATCGAGATTGCGCTATGAAATAAATGTCGATTACTAAAAATCATATACGACTTAGTTTTATTTTGTGTAACGCGGGAAAAACATTGACACAAATAGCCAATAAATGTTTAAATTCCCCTGAATTCGAGAAGTTTATAGTTTTGTTTGTCCGACCCTCCATATTCCTTTGGGGATGAACTTTACGCTCTCATTGGTGGAGCTGGTGTTGGTGGGATCGGTCTATTATGCAATGACCCATTTTATTGTAACCTTTTTAATTTTCTTTTATTCAAAATTCATGTATGTAAGCGTCATTTGTATCATTTATCCATCAATAGAATGTTGATGATGCTTAAATATATTTGGGCGGCAAAAAAGCTAGCATTCCGCTATATTTTTCTTACCTCGACTTAAACTTTGTCTAAAACAGTTTATTGACTTTGTATTGACTTTGGTTTCAATTATGAACTTATAATTGGTTAACGGTGAACAATAAGCATGTTTGAACACTTAACAAAACGTTTATGACAATTGACTAGTTAATGTTTACTTTTTCTATTATTCTCTTTAACCTGTCAACTCCATTTCATATAGTTTATGTATGATGTTCGCGTCCTTTGTAAGTAAGTAATCACAACACAATGATCTAGTCAAGAGTTCAATCTCCTCCAATAAATCTTTGAACAAGCTGTAGTTCTTTGTACACACTTAAAGAAGGTTTACTACAAGGAGCCTATTCAAGAAGAATTCTAATTTATTGAATTTATTTCTTATCTAATCTTCACTTCTGTTGGGCTCCCTGTGGCATGTCCAAATGGAAAAAGAGTAAAAAGAAAAGAAGAGTGGGTTTCGCATGAGTGGGAGGTGATCCTTTGTAGCCGTACTGTAGCTGTACCGCAATTCAACGTAACCGTAACTAAAGGCTCATCCTCGGTAACCCAGGCTCGTTTCTCACTTCCAGAAACGAGCGACAGAATTCTACCCCTGGATTCTCGAGGATGCTACAGGCTGTGATGCGTTTGCATTGACTCATGCAAACGAGAACAATGGAAACCATTACAGTGTTACTGCATACCGCTCCATACCTTGTATGTGGTCTAAGTCAGAACCGAACGTTTCCCACTCATACGAAACTTGCTCTAATGCGCAAGCGTGGTTCACGCTGTTGTTTAAAGTGGTTTAGGGCATGTCGTAATTGACAAGTCGAGCCTGACAAAGCTCTAGCCAATCACTGGACGTCCATCTGCTCTTGTAGTCTATTACTTTATCGATTATGTACAGGGTATCTATCTGGATGTTGTTCTTCCTGGTTATCGTACTGTCCCACCATGCTCCTATCTCCGTATTATCACTCTTGCCCTGATAACCAGTGACTCCTCCTCGCTTTTTATCCAGGACTCCATTGACAAAAATCTGCCTGAAATTCAAAAGATGTAATCAAGAACTTTTCCCTACAAATACACCACCAGTAAAAGACGATTATAGGGATGATTTTTGGAGTTAGCTGTTGTAGTTGGGGTTAGGAGTAAGAATGGTGAACTGTAAAGGACACGTATTAATTCTGTGCGACTCCAAACATGAAGGAGCGCAAAATGGAAGAGCACTAGTTTAAAAATTTATTTATAAATTTTATGAGGTGCTGTATTTATAATTTTTCAGCACTATAAGCAGACTTTATACAGGGTCGAGCTATGAAAGCTGAGCTCATGAACAAACAATGAAAAAACGTAACTCACAAATACCTTACTCCTGAGGGTAACTTATTTTCCCAAGTCCATGTTATTTGGTACCACTGGTCAGGATTCAGTTGTACATTTCCTGTCACATCATTAGTGTAAAATCCGTGTAAAACACGCTGGAAAATGAAAGAAAATGAAAAGAAATTTCATTTGAGTAGGAGAATGCGTGTGTATTCAGTTGTCTTGCTGAATTTATATTCATAGACTATCAGCTGCAGGTTTCGTGACGCCCGAACACGAACGTACTTAACAGCGCTCGGCGTATAAGTAGCCCAAGTTGTCATTCAGAGAACCTTTCACAATGGTAACCAATACTCTATTTCACAGTGAGAGGTAAGCGCAGAGTGGACAACGTTCGACGGAAGACTCGCGACTAAGGACGAACTATACCTCTCATTAACTGAGTACGGGGGACGTACCGTAAGTCATGACCGCACCGCATATTTTTCCATTGCCTTATGAATCAAGCGAGTATAGCGCGCACGGACATCAAAAAATGGGGAAAAAAAGGAGGTTTCATATCTTACGCACGGACTGAGTAAGCGATTTTTAATAAGATGTTTATTATATGGCAAGGCGAACATAAAAAAAGGTTGGCAGTTTGTATACCGTAAGTCATGGACCGCAAATTGGCAAGTGAGAGCGCGTGAAACTATACCTTGCCATTTAATAACATCATATATACAATTTACCTTAGACTTGATACCCAAGTGAAATCCTTTGTTGTCATTTTTTTCACCAGCACCAATAACTGGAACCTCTTTACGGAAATTTAATCCCTCGTCCGTAAATTTCACCAGTGCCATGACAGACCACTCATTCCCAGACCAAAAGTTCGCTGGGATGCCACTGAGGTTAATGTGTTTTCTTCCTCGAAGACGAATAGCTTTTCCCATCGCACTAGGCAAATATTCCGGTGGTGTTGTATCGTTGGATTCAGGATCTTGATAGACTGGTAAAAACATCGAAGATTGTCACTGAGCTAGTTTACTGATAAAGTAAATTATGCTATTTAATGAACTTGTGCCCTTCGTTCAAAGTTCGAAGTGGAATTTAGAAGTTGTTTTTTGTGGTAGAGAACCCGGAGAAAAACCCGGAGAAAAACCTGGAGAAGAACGGGTCTCGATGCCCAGGAGAGAACCAAAAAACACTGTCTCTACTGACATTATAATGGTAAGTTGTGAGAGACCGCGCACTTACATCCTACACCACCCATAATTCTCAAAGGCTTACTTGCCGTAAGGTTGACTTTCATGGCGACACTCTTTGGACTAAGATTTACTCCCAGATTATCATTAAATTGGAAAAGAGCACCAAACTTTGATATCTTGAAGGCTTCTAAATTAATTCTTGGTACGTTTGTGTTGTCACAAATGTCCTCCTTGAAAGCTAGACTCTTCCATCCAGTCGGAGTGCAGACCTTAACAAACAGAGAGCAAGTTTTGACTCAGTTCAAGGCGGTTTTCATGTGAGTAGGAAGTATGCCAGGAGGGCCGTGAAAATCGTGTGTATTAAGTAAACCCACTAGTATATTGAAATTGCACACCCGATCCCGTTAGGAAGTATTTCTGCATGGGAGCGAGCAAAAACACAGAGAAATTATAGTTGAAATTAAAATTTTGTACGCATCTGTTTCACCTGCATATTGTAGTTGGAGTACTTCATTTGTCCGTAATCTTGCGAGTCATTGCAACTGAAAAACAAGAAGACGCAATGTTTGTCAATCTTAATAAATTTCTAGATAGATCGAGAAAGAGCGCGAGGAAAAAAGGAAAAAGAAAAAGTAAAAATAGTTTTCTTGAAGATTCGAACTCATGTCTTTCAATGCATTTTTCTAATTCATTCCAAAATATAAAGGGAGACATCCGCAGAGCTGAGGCGCAGTATGGACTCCTCAGTCCCGACGGACGATTAAGTGCCCTTCTGTCCTTACGGTACCTGTGGTGGAATCGCCCACAAAGAGTTCTAGCCCGCAGGCATCAGGG
>JAAAQI020007905.1:0-20203 GCA_011800005.2 Stichodactyla mertensii | reverse complement strand
GACACTTGGTATGATAATAAAGCACTTATTTACTGGGACCTCGGGAAAGCAGTATGTTTTGTGGTCCCGAGACCGCTTCGGGAAACATTAGCGGTCTCAGGACCACAAAACATACTGTTTCCCTCGGTCCCAGTAAATAAGTGTAAATTATTTTTTCCCGGCCCGGAATCCTAGTGAATCACGCGCGCTGATTGGTTGTTAGCCGGTCCGGTTTTTTTCTCAGTACGGACCGGCACATCCGGACCGCTCATTAAAATGTTAATTAGAGGGGATTCCGGATTCCGAAAATGTTAATTAGAGGGGATTCCGGACTTTAATAAACGGCTTTTTAAAAACGTTATTAAACGGCTTAGGTCGGTCCGTATTGAGAAAATATTTGCCCTCGGTCTTGAAAACGGACCCCGGCCTGCGGCGTCGGTTCGTTTTCAAGACCTCGGGCAAATATTTTCTCCCAGCCGTTTAATGACATATATCAGGTTTCAGAGAGTTATCTTAATACAACTGAATTTTCACTGTTACACAAACTTGGAATCTGTCCCTCCCCGTTCCTGTCTATCAAAAGCATTGAGAGCCAGCGAGTGTGTTTCAAAATCCAACGTCCAATTAGAACGTCGGGAGTCCGCATAACACAGGGGTCGTACATGCAGCAGCTCAATCGCACACATTTGGCATGAGTGGGAAACGATAAGGTAAATTTGTAACCGTACTGCAGCTCAACCATACTTAACCGTAAATATAACTAGGTTGCGATTAGATCATTCACTTCAAAACAATGTACAGAAAGCCATTTCAATGTCAGTACCGACGTTGCCCTCTCACGCGAAAAAAACACTAAGGCAGTTAAGTATTTTATCTTAAAGTTAAACTTTTTCGTTTGGCCATTTTAGTTATTATTGTACTAACAGACTAAATCTGCTGGTTGTCATAAACAATAAAGACCATTGCTATTGCTATTGCTACTGCCATAAAATTGTTGTCGTTATTATGAAAACAATAGGAGTGCAAAAGATATTAGCACTGTTCCTGATCTTCAAGAAGGCTGCTGTATCAAACTCCACTATATTGGTAACCACTGTCAAAAAGCTTAGTTACCTTAATCAGAATGACTGGTTGCTGTTCCTCCTCAGCTGAGCTTTGTGTCACCCTTCCTCTTCCTCTTCTTGTTGGCCTTATTATTATTTCAACTTCCTCTTGGTTCCTACTTTCTTCAATCTGTGGATTTTTTGTATGAAATATCAACCCGACTCAAAGCTTCGTATACTGTGCAATTTTACTGATGAACTCCCTGGAGTTTTGTATTAGACTTTTGGCAATCCCTATAATTTCCTTAAACTAGTTTGCTCTTATATGACTAGGAACCATAGGAAGTCAAATTGGAATGTCGCGTCCCAAGGTTTGGACCAGTTCAAAGGATGCAGTTAGGCCGGATACATTCGTATCCATACCTTATTTTACTGTGCAAATATTACCAAATAATACGAAAACTGCTCTGTTCATTCCGTACCATTACTCTATCAGGTGAGTGCAATGGTTTTTTTTTCATGTTAACCTTGTTCCCAGGGTATATATATCAAAAAATCAATATTTTACAACCATCACTCCCCGTTAGGGGCTCTTCTGAGGTTCGCTCCACACACACACACACCCACTACTACATTTAATTCTGCAGGGTTCGAAGCAACGACCCGACTCGTCGCAATAACAGCGAACGCCACCCATCAACCTCTAGTGTCTTTTCAAACTGTACATAACTACAAAGTTTGTTCCATTAACTGAAGCTGATGCTTTCGTAAGTGTAACATGGCCTAATTTTTGCTTACCTCATGTAGGTCAGAGCTGAGTGTAGGTTGTTTCTTGTCAGGTACATTGTTATTCATTGTATCTTCGTCTTTTTTGATTTGGTTTAGAGGAATTTCTTGTGGCAGTAAATCTTCGCTGTCGGGTATGACCTAAGAGAACAGAGCATTAAAAGTGAATTTATACAAAACGGCAAAAACTATTAAGCAACGTATCCGGAACCCTAGAATCGTGTGCGCTGATTGGTTAATTCTCAGCTCCAGATGAGACGATATGGACCGGGGTTGGGACCGCTCACTCCGCGGCTAGCCAGACAAAAATTATTTTGTTTGACGGGGAAAAAATAAACACGTTCTGCAATTTGTCTGTTAAAAGTACATCCTTTCATCTCAATGACATACTCCTAAAGCCTGGTTCACACTAGCGTCGTAATCGTAATCGTAAGCAACGTACACAGACTCAGGATCGTATTTATCACTGAGGTGTGAAATAAGACAAGCACTGTTAATGAGCAGTACGCTACTAAGTCTGCGTACGTTGCTTACGATTACGATTACGACGCTAGTGTGAACCAGGCTTAACTTGAAATGTTTCATTTCCACTAGTCATTATGACATTTATATCAGTGTTCAGCAAACAAAAGATTCTTTCGTAGTTTATATTGTTTGAGACTCTAACATAACTGTGACGTCTTTGTGACTGCATTGCCGCACAAATTCAAATGGAATGGAAACGAAGAACTTTCTTCTTACCTCAGCAGTATGTGACGTCACTGTCTTCTCTAGACCGTAAGCTTGTGTGTCCCCGTAAAGATCTCCCACATTGGATGTACATGCTAAAATCAATATATAACAAAAGTTCCTTTTATGGAGTACTCATATTGTTTTTCTACTGACAAACCATTGGTATTTTAAAGCATTCTAAGAGCGAAAATGAACTTGTCATTTAATTGTCGTAGTGTACTGTATACGGCATAAGGATATACACACTGTACAACACACTCAAGTACAAGCTCTTTATATGATAGGCTCTTCTTCAATCGGCACTTCGAAATATCGGGAATAGCAGCATTTGACGTTCTTTGTATTAAAAGCAACAAGCAAAAACTGCGTCGATTTTGGGGTAAAAGTCCTTCAATGTAAAGCTCATTACAAAAAAATATATAAATCAAAAATCAAAAAGTGATGATGTTAGAAGATTTGTAGATTAAGTGCAAACAGCATCGTAGGA
Organism: Stichodactyla mertensii; assembly: GCA_011800005.2. Classification (NCBI taxonomy): domain Eukaryota; kingdom Metazoa; phylum Cnidaria; class Anthozoa; order Actiniaria; family Stichodactylidae; genus Stichodactyla; species Stichodactyla mertensii. The sequence goes on along the minus strand of JAAAQI020007905.1, from coordinate 17,176 downwards.
AGGAGCCAGTCAGGGTTCTCACTCTCCTTGTAAAATAAATTTCCCTGACTTTTTGCTGACCCAAACCCATTTTTCACTGACTTAACTGAACACAAAAAGGATAATACATCTAGGGATCTTGCTATCAAAATTCCAAGGGAAACCCCAATTTCTAGAAAAGCTTTCCTTAGCATTTGCTGGCTCACAAATTCCCTGATTTTCCCTGCCTTTTGGCAGATTTTTATGATTTCTCTGACCAAATTCAAAATTCCCTGACCTTTCTAGATTCCCTGACTTTTCAGAGTCAGTGGGAAACCCTGCCAGTCCATATCTTATTTTTAGTAATGCATTATCATATACCTGGGTTGACGTCATCATCCTCTGTTTCGACATCACCACCATAAGCCTGAGTTTCCATCACATCATACATGCTTGATTCTTGGTTCTCTTTGCTTTTACCCTTGTTTTCAAACACTGTTCTCTCTTGATTATCCTCATCTTCGGTCTCTGACTCATCTAAATCCTCTCTATCATAAGCCTGGGTTTCCATCTCAATATCATAAGCTAATGTTTGCTCCACTGCCGGGTCTTTTCTACTCGTCGAATCCTCAGGACCTTCTGGGTTCATTTTCGATGTTTGTTTGGTGGCATTCTGACCATCTTTTTTATTGTTATCAAAATCTTGGACGTCTGTCTCTGATATCTCATAAGGCAATGTAGCCTCCACTGTCAAACCTTTGACACCACAGACATTTGAAGTGAATTTCGCATCAAATTCTCTCAAAGGTCCCTTGCCTTTGTTACCAAGTTGGCTTCCACTTGGACCTGCTGTATCTTCAGTTTCAGCGTCATAAGCCTGTGTCTCTATTTCCATGATATCATATGGAACTGTTGGCTCTATTTCCATGTGCTTATCCTTGGAATGCTTCCTCCTGTCTTCAGCATGGTCACTAGATACATCTTCATCTTCTGCATCATAAGCTTGTGTGTCCATCTCTGCAACATCGTAAGCAACAGTCTGTTGTAAATCTGCAAGCAGTGAGGATGAAAAACAAGGGGCTGTTTCTTCTGCTGCAGGTGACACATCATGTGATTGTGCCTTCTGTGTGTCATCTTCATCTTCATTCTTTGGGGGATTTGCTTCAGGTTTGGACTTCTCATCCTTTGCTGGTTGTCTTATGTGCGAGGGATATTCCTGTGTAGCTTGGAATCTAAGCTCATCATCCTCATCGTCTGCAAAATATATTAATGAAAAAGAGTTTCTTTAGGCAAATAAATTTTTGGCACCTTTGCACCACTTACAAAAACCATTCCAATCTACCTCCCATGGTAAATGCCTCAACATGCCTACCCAAATACAACTGTTAGGGCAAGCATGGTTTGCAATGGTGCTCCAACAGAATGTGATTGTCAATGTTGGTTGAACGCCAGGCAAAAATGTTTTAAAGATGTTGGTTGATAAGGTTTGCTGACATTTTTCAGCAACACACAAGCACATTTCTGCTATTAAACTGTTCGTCAGGGTATTAAAGTACAGTAGCAGCAAAGTACAGGGGTGGATCTAGGGTTTTTGAGTGGATGCACCTCCAGAATTTTATTGAGGGGTGCACCATTTATGTTATGGACTTGAACACAAAAAGGTAATAATGTTAAATCCATAACTGACTGAAAGTGGCTCATCTTGGTGGGACAGGGGTGGAGGCACACCCCTTCTGCACCCCTTCCCTGGATCTCCCTTGAAGTATGTAGCAAGCCAAGTTTTGGTCAGGGTGTAAATAGGCCAAAGAATGTTTACATCATTGCAGTGACTTATATTCAATGAGAAATGCAGGCATATTTAGTTTCCAACAACTTACCAGTGGCATCACTATCATTCCATGTATAGGCCTCAGCAGCACTGTCATCATATGACAAAACTTTCTTCACGTCCAAGTCACTTTGAGACTTTTCCTCATCCTCCTCTTCTCCCTCTCCTTCACTGTCAGGAATGTTACCAACCATCCTTGTAGGAGTTTCTTGAGGCATATCAACAGGAGACTCTTGTAAGTAAGCCTGTGTAGGCTCACAGAATGACGTTTCCTCATTTCCAGGGGAAGACCCCTGGGTTTCAGGCAGATAGATATTGAATTCACTGGGTGTTTCCCCAACTTGTGGCATGTCTTTCAAAGGAGTTTCATCCAGGGTCCCAGTACCAATCCCTGGGGTGTCTCTGATAAGAGTTTCTTTAAGAGTTTCAGTCTCATGGACAGGCACTGTTGCACTGCATGACCCAATGTCTAGGTGCAGTTCAGCAACATTTTTCAAAGCTGTTTTTTCTGGTGTTCCAGGTTCATCATCAGTATCTATGTCTGCAGAATCCCCTTTATTTGAGATTTTAGGTTCACAGGCTCCTTTTATTTTTTCAGGACTCTTATCTTTATATGGTGACTTGCTTTCGTAGATCAAAGTAGGTGCACATGAATTCCCCTCATCTATAGTTTTGGGTGGAGTGCTGGGATTGTCAGGGGTTCTATCTTGAGTGTCTGGACTGTAGACAAGTGTCAATGGGGTGTTTTCTATTTCAGGCACTTTCTTGGATGTTGGCCTAAGATATGAATGGAATGGAATGAATGAACTGATGGATGGGAAGTTTGATGGTTGGATGGATATGTGAATAGATGGACAGATGGGTAGAGGAAGGGTTGATGGATACATGGGTAGAGAGATGAAGTGTCATTGAATTGGTTATTGGTTGGAAGAATTAATGGTTGGGTCTGTCACTGAATAGTACATTCTTGGAAAGCCAATCAGATTTCCAATTTGCAGACAGTAGTTGTAAGTGAGAATGCAAATTCAGACCTTTCTAAAGTACCTGATTATTGTCATATCATCTGGACTAACCAAGCCAAAGGCCAATGTCCCACTATCTGCACTCACATCCATGTGTACTTTGACATCACCCAATGATTTCTGATGGGTTCTTCTAGATACATCATCATCATCATCTTCATCATCATTAGAATCATACATAAAGGCAGGAACTAGGGGTTTGGCTTGCTCACTGTCTTCCACAACTGCTGATGGTAGAAACAAATTAACTTAGTACAGGGTAGATCCAGGAATCAGAAAGGGGGGCTGTATAGAGGGCCAGAGAACTTCTGCATTAGGGGAACCTCTATGACACTAACCAGAGGAGGTCTGGGGATCCCAAAATAAAATGGAGGAATGGCCATTTGGACCCCCCTGAATCCATACATGTAGTAAAAAGTGAAGCTACAAGAATCCAGACAAAACTGAGAGAAAAAGAAAACTGAAAACAAAACTTGACACAGTTTTATCAAGAAATCTTTAAGTAGTGTTCACAACAAAAGCAACCAGTTGTGTCAGATTTACAAGGGGGTGATTGTAGATAACATGGACTGACAATACAAATGCTCTAAACTACTTATTCATGAAACCTTTAGGTGCATGACTTCACGTCTAAGATTAAGTAAGCAAGTTTAGCAGCAAAAATCTAATAATTTATACAATTGACAAGACAATTTGGTATTGAAGTAACAATGTACTGATAACATTCTTTACAGTTCTGATTTTTAATGTGTTTCCTTAAATTATCGAGTAATAGACCAAATCACCTTGGTGTAATTTCTTCCCATTTCAGACCACTTGTCAATCTCATGAGAATTATTTGAGGCTTAGTGATATTACAGTCAAACCAGCTCAAGTGTACCCTACTAGACTCCATTAACAATTTCATTAATTGAATATTGAGTCAATTATTCACTCTGAGTTTTTATTAATAAAACGGTGGACTCCAAACTTCAAAATCAATTCTCTACTTTACTCCAATTTTCATTAGAAAAGAACACAGAATTCATACTTACCTTTCTATGGAGTTTTCCTACCTATTTATTGCACTCATTGAAGAATCCAATCAAAATGCAAGTAGAAAATAGAATGTGATTTAAGTTTGAGTTTTTGGTTTGATTTAAGTGAAACTCAGAATGAATAAACATCTAGGGGGATATACTTGAGCTGTTTTCATTGACTGTAATGTTTCTAAATTTCAAGCATTACCAAGAAACAAACTGAATGAATGCCCAAGTGAAAGACAAAATATGAGAAAATATTGCATCCTAGTGGATGATGCCGATTACCCTACTGTGAGGCACTAACCATCTTCTTTAGCCAGCTTTTCATCTGAGCTGTAAACAACTGGCTTGTTTATTGTAACAGGGTCCTTATCATCATCTGTCTCAGACTCAGTATCAGCAGCAAAGGGATCTTCCTCTTTACTGGTATCCTTAACATCAGCTCCTATTGGTAACATAGACTCAGATCCTGTCTCTGATTCAGTGTCATCATTGTCCTGCAGTGAATATAGAGGATATTACATGGGTGCACAGAGATACATGTATGTATTTTATCTTCAAGTGTTGAAAAGATCTGACTCTCACAAGTGAGAGGATAAAATTCATATTTCCAAGCACTATGTAATATTCTGTGTATCATATAATTGTCGATGAAAGATGTTACTATGGTGATGGTATTTTCACATGTGAAATAACACGTTATATTCATGTGAAAATATCAGTTTTTGGCAATGAAGAAAAATAGGTATTTCATCAACAATTATATAATAAAAAAAGATTAAGCATTTACATGTAATATATTTGTATGCTTGTGTGATGAGTGGGAGGTTGGGTGTGGTGGGGGTGGGGGTGAAGGGTCCCACAGAAAAGAGGCAGGGTCCTCTCTGAAATTGGTAGTTTGGTACAGGTGTAGAAATTTAAATCTTAAATGACCATGAACAGAATTAGCTGGTCTAGTTGGTAACCTTTTAGGATTAATGTTTATCAGTAAATAAATTGATGACACATGCACTGCTTTCTAAACATTTATAATTGCTTTAGAGTTGCTCCCTGTTAGGGGTAATGATTATTTGTTGCCATGCCTACCAGGGCAAGAGTCAGGTACTTTTTAAGAGTCATTTTCAATATTTCCAAGCAATACACCTGCCCTCTCCCCCTTTTTGGTAACTTAATTGATTATTTCTGAGTAATCCTGTTGGTTATTTGTTGGTCATGCATGGGTATATACGTAGGAGATAGTGGATTTAGATTGAATATAAGCCGACTAACAACCAACAAAATTTGGCACACACACACACAAAAGCCATTACATTTATCATTTGAATGAAATGTGCAGCTTATAGTACCTGTTCTATTCTTCCCTTGAAGTACTGACATTTTGTGTCAGCTAAAGTGAGCATGTCACCATTGCGAAGCTCATACCTCACCTGAGGTTTCAGTATCATCTTAAATAAAATAATAAAAATTTTTACACACACATCATAAAAAATACAAGAGATAGAAATTTAATAAAATGAAAGGAATTATTCATCATGTTTGAAACCATAAGCAATGCTTATTCAATTCACCTTTTCTGCACTAGCCGTCACATGGTATAAATTTTGTTGGATTGTGTTACAGTCACCAAAATGTTCGAACATTGTTCTCAGATTGCCATACAAATGCACTGACCTTGGAACTAATTATTGAGGACTTGATTTGATTAGTTAGCTCTCTAAATAACAGTAAGAACATCTTCAATCAAGTTTTGCTTTTATTTAGAGAAACAGATAAACAAATCAAGTAAATAATTTGTTCAAAAGTCAGTACATTCGTACATTTGTACAGAACAATGTCTGAACATTTTGGTGACCGTAACACAATCTAATACAATTTATACCATGTGACAGCTAGCGCCAAAAAGGTGAATTGTCTTTGCAATGTAGAAGAACGTGGCATTTCAACTGCTACTGCTAGTCTTCATCAGGCAATGTGTAGACTGGATGCTAACTTGTCTTTATACTGGTTGGTGACTCAAGTAGGTGGCCAACTGACACAGCAGCAGAAGTCACTTGAGTCAATGATAATGAAGAAATTAACTGCCCACTTGAGTCAACTATAAAAGCAAGTTACCATCCATGCCTACCACCTGATGCACCACTGCCTGATGAAAACTAGCAGTAGTATTCAAAATGGCGTGTTCATCCACAAATGCAGAGTTGTGAGACAATTGAAAAAGTATTACTTATTAAAACTAGAGAAATTTAGCTTTTAGATAAAAACTGTTTCCTACCTTATCTCTTCTTGTCCTGTTTTTACTGTTGTCATCATATACCATGTGAAGATTGTCAGAAACTTCAATGCATGCATGTGTTTTGGAAAGAGACTAAAAGAAAAAATGTGCTTACTACTGTTAGAATAATTATTATAGTGTATATTTCATACTATACGACTGTGAACTCAGGATATGGTTGTGCCATGTCATAACTGTGATGGTGCTGAGGTTGAGCATTTGAATAACTGGATAAGAGGAGTGGCAGATTAAAACTCTGGGTGATGGGGTTGATGAACAATAAAATGACACTCCAGTAAAGTGACCATTACCATAATAGGAGTCTCTCTGTAGAGCATCTGACTTGTATTAGGGGTGGACTCAGAATTTTTTCTGAGTTCCCTGTCAAGGACATGACAAACTGAATACATTTCTATCAGTGAAATGACACACTATCCTTCCTTGTAATCGCATGCAAAACATGTACATTCCAAGCATCAAAATAATCTGATAAATAATTTACAAGATCATTTATTCTCACATGCAAAAAGACACTTAAATGAATTTAAAAGGGAGAATTAGGATGAGGCTTATAAGTTGAATGTATCATGTATCTTCTGTAACCACAGCCTGGTTTCCATTATTTCATATCATCATCCTTATTTAATCAATTAACCATCAGAGGTAAAATAGTTAAACTACAAGTTAGAAATATAAAAATTTAAAAAATAATACATTTACATATAGAATCTACTTATAAACATAAGTACATATAAACAGACAATATTTTCTCCAAATGGCAAGACAGTACAAAAAGAAGCCACAGGTTGCTAACATCTATGTCTCCATAATGTTTCTGATAATTTTGTTCATTTTCATGGTTATGCACCTACATATTTCCAAATAATAAAGGATTAGAGATCTAAAAATGCAAATAAGATGCCATGAACAGTGTTAATTATAAAGACAAAAACAAACTAAAGCAACAGATGATATTTCATGTTCAAAGCATTATTCTCTGTTAGCCAAATGACTTTGTAGAGTTTGACTTTATATTTCAAACAGCACCTTCTGTAGCTTAGAGAGAGACTTTCTAGAAAAAACCCAGATGACATCACATAATTTACATATCAAGATCTTCAAACCCTTAACTTAAAAAGGGTCATCCATTATCAAAGAAAATAAACTGTCCTGGCTGTTAAACTTTATGAAGAATGGATTTTCAAAATATGGTCCTAGGCATTAGAAGCACTTTAAATAATCGTAGCTATACAAATAAATATAATATTCATTGGATGGTGTACATTGTATACAGATTAAATTATTTATTTTATGTTTACTAATAAAGGATTATATTATGCTATGAACAATGACAACTGTATAGTTGATCACACAGAAGAAAATAGAATAAACAGATTAAAAGAAAAAAGTACAAAAATAATATACACCTACTTGCAAAAAGGTTGTCATAGGAAAAAAAGAACTTTAGTAATTTAGTGAGAAAGGAATAAATTATAAGACAAAAGAAGATCATTGAAGCTTAACTCCGAAGACAAAAGAAAGAGTTCAGCTTCAGTGATCTTCTTTTGTTATTTTAATTTATTCCTATCCCACTAAACTACAAATATTCTTTTTTCCTATGACAACCTTCTTGCAAGTGGGGGTATATAAAGTGAATATAAAAACGGAAGAAAACAGGCCACTTCTGAATATACAAGAAATTATATCAACCTTTCAACCATCCAGTATTCATCAAATTAAAATTAAATAAGTTTAATATGTACAGGATAAAAAGATAAAAATGAATAACATGTAGCCAAACAACTAGTATATAGAGAAGACTAAAAAAAGAGTTATGTAATCATAAGATCAGGGATAATACAAACACAGGCTACAGGTTACATTAATCTTTAAACAAAAGAGAAATGCAACCAACAAAACAATAAGGAAAAAAAGAGGTTGCAGTAATCTAATGTAAATCAAGGACAAAAGGTGAATTAACATGAGAATTGAATTCTACATTTAGATTAAACACTCCTGTCTCTTGTTAAGGCCAAATTGTCAAAATGTTATATTCTTGGACCAGTTAGGAGTTACCTGTTTCCTTTCCTTTTTATAATCACTTTTTATATGAAGAGAACAGACTGCTTAATTCTCCAGAATCCTTCTACTTGAAGTCCATTGTGGGCCTACCATTTATGTATTCATATATTTATACATTAAGTGTTTATATATTTATTAAACCATCAGACTATGAGTTTGAGTTTTCTATGGTCTGATAAGTTGTTGAGGGTGAAGCCTGAGTCAACTAACAAAGCCAAGAGAAAATGAGAATGAGTAGTCTAATTGTTTTATGGTAGTAAAAATCTATTTTTGTTTCTCTGGAGTAAGATTTTGTAGTAATTCTTCAATATCTTCACTCATGAGTTCTTTAAAATGCGTCTTGGGAAAAGCCACCATCTTGAATTTTCTCTATTTGCCTTCTATCAAAATTGGGTCAGTAGAGTAGCCAATCAGAGCATGGGATTTGCATTAGAATACTAGTAGATTTTTACTAAAAATTTAATATAGATAGATACACACAGTTACTGTCACAAAAGTAGTGTCATAGAGCATGTGTCATAGAAACCAAGTGTTTTTGAGAAACAAAGTTATAATACCTTTCTTGGTATGTAGACATCACAACTTTCATCCCGTCCAATGAAATTGTCCCCTTTAAACAAAAACAAATTAAAACAATACACAGTATGTTATTAAAATAAAAACAAATTAAACAAGATATGCTTTTCAGAAAATAATGACAAAGCCAGTTGATAGTAACTGTATTTCAATTGTCTCCTTTTACCTTCATATATATCATAAATTTTCTCTTCTAAATCATCAGTTCTAAAAACCTTCAACTGACCAACCTAAAAATAATTATTCAATGGAAAAACCCTCACATGTTTAATTAATAGCTCATTAACATTGTACCCAGCTATTTTAAAATTAGGGTGTCATTCCTAAAGGAGATATGTGATAGATCATTCCACAACCTTATTGACAATACCTAAAAGTGTTCAAAGCAGCAATGAATGACTCAATATTACCTTACATTGTAACAAGAGAACATTGTTATCTATACCCATGGATGTCACCCTGTATACATATCATTATAGGGTACTATTGGTACACTCTAGGATCCTGTTGATGGTCTCCCTATATATATATATACACTACATCCTAGGGTCCTTTGGATGGTCTCCCTATATTCATACACCCTTGGGTACATACCATGGGTGGTTCCCCTGTATGTAAACCTTAAGGTCCCATGGACGCATCTATACCATAGTGTACCATTGTTGGTACATGTATACACCTATTTCAAAAATCGTTGTTGCAGCCGAAACAATAGTCAACACTCCAAGACTGCAAAGGATTTAGGTAATTTTTCTCATAAACCATGTTTACAGTACTAGTAGTTTCCAAAATATTCTGAGCTACCACTGCAGCTTGCCAGAAATATACGTCACAAATGCATACAACCAAAATATGCTCTAGATGAATTAATTTTGAGAAAAATTACCAAAATCCTTTGCAGTCTTGGGGTGTTCACTGTTGCCTTCAGCTGTGACAATGATTTTTGAAATAGGGGTATACATCCTAGGATCCCATGGATGGTCCACCCGTATATACACTCTAGGGTGCTTTGGATGGTAATGTATGTCTAAGGTCCTATAGATGGTTCTCCATATCCTATGGTCTTATGGATGGTTCCCCTATACATAAATCCTAGGGTGCTATGCATGTTACTCCATATATGTATACCCAAGGGTCCTATGGATGGTCCCCCTCTCAAGTATGTTAAGGATGTTCATGAGCAAATCCAAATTTTCTGAAACTTTTCTGAAGACACACAAGTAATCGCAAAAAAATTGGGGGTCACCATTCAATCTTTTGAGTAAAATGACTTTGAAGTTAGTGATTTCACGCCTATCATGAGCTGTGTGACAAGTCATCAAGAGACGAAAACAAAAAATAATTTAGGCCAAAAACTTACATATCATTGTGAGAAAAGGTATTAGAATGACTTTGTAACTAATAAACTGCTTTCAGAACGATTCTTTTCTAAGCAGCATTAAAACTAGTATCTTTTTTTTGATGAAAAAGAGAAAGCATGTCTTGAACGAAAATGGCACTTTTTGCTGCTTTTACAGCTCAAAATGAAGCAGATAAAGTCGCATTTCAGTGTGAAAAATAAATGAAATTGAGAGAAGTCTCATCTCTAGTATTTCTTTAAGTATATATAATAAAAAAATGGGGGTCACCATTTGATTTGGAGAGAGATTTAATTTCAAAGTCTTAATTGTTCACTTACCAAAGAGGAACATGACATATGGTGCATGGAATGCCAAGGTCGAAACTCTTCAAAACACTTGTTAACTGTGTTCTCTCTTTTCTTAACTAAAAAATCTTTTCTCAAGGCTCAATTTTTTTATAATTTTTCCATTTCTAGATGACTTTTCTGCTTTTTTAAATAATAATTTTGATGAAAACTTGATTAGAACTTTGAAACCCTTATTGAGCTTGTCATGTAATATAACGTGATGTGCACAGAAATGATGCATGTGAGCAATGCCTGCGCATGTCCTTAAGGCCTGGTTTCAGCCCATAATTTACAAAAATGTTTTTATTTGCCATTTCCATAAAATCTATTGAATGTTGTTGAAAATCAGTATGTTGATAGTTCTCATGTTGAAGACAAATCTTAACATATGATTTTGACTTAAGTGTGATCACGTGACTAATTAACATGCATAACATATTTTATTTTCTTTTGCAACTGCGGGCCTGAGTTTAAATTGTTGAAACAAACTAATAGGTGAAATGTGGTTTACTTATATGGCTTTACAGGTTTATGCTTGGAAAACTTGGTTATTATTTCATTTTACCAAGATATTTTGGAAACTAGGCCACATGACCATATTTTTGGATAAACTCATCTTAATATCTCCATTTTGAGCAAATGAATTCAGGTTTTCCAAATGTGATGTTATTTGTCATCTAGTAAACATCAGTTTTTCATATAATTTTAGTTATCTTTTCTAATTCAAACTCACAACTGCATAATTTTTAGGCATATTTTTGCTGTTGTGATGTCATATATCACGTGACCTACTAAATATCAACTTAAAATTTTTAAGGACGTTGATGTCAATACCCAAAATGATTTTTTGTCTTATCTAGAAGATATTTTAAAAGTTTGAAGCAAAAATGTTATTTCTTCCTGGGGGTGGGGGGGGGATCTTTTCATACCTTTTGAACACACGTGAGTGTATATACATCCTAGGGTGCTATGGATGGTATCCCCTGTATGTATATCCTAGGGTCCTATGGATGGTTCCCCTATACATACATCCTAGGGTGCTATGGATGTTTCTCCTTGCATATATGGATGGTCTCCCTATACCCTAGGGTCCCCTGGAAGGTCCCCATGCATTTAGAGGTTTTGCACAATCATGTGACTGCAGCCATGTTGGATGGCAGACAGAACAATAGAATCCCTTTCCCCTAAGGGACTGAATTTTTCTTCTGTAAAATGATTTTGTTTATGCTATCCAGCATGGCTGCCACCATGTGGTCAGGCAAAACCTCCGTACACCCTAAGACCCCATGGATGGTGCCCCTGTAAATACACCCTAGAATCCCATTGATGGTCCCTCTTTGAAATTCACTTTTTACAAACAGGAACATTTCAACTCCCAAACAGCAAAGCAAGGTTGCTTGAAACTCAAAGCACAGCAAAAACTTGCACGCAATAAATCTTATTTTACCTGTTTTCTGTCTGTCTTAGCCTCCTTCTCTTCCTCTGTTTCATCATATTCATCTAAATCGAGTGCCTGAGTAGCATCTAGATCCATCTTGTTTTTTGTGTACTCTATCACAAATTATGCTCTACTCAAAGTCAGTGAGGTTTCATGCTACTTCTTGTTCGTATAGCACATGAGCACATTAAAACAAATCCTAAGGCCATAAATACCACTCAAAAAAAATACCGAAGAGCCTAGATGAAATCCCTAACCAAGTCTAAATGCTTATTTTCTGCCCACTCAAAGGTTTCGGCTTTGACAAATGAACACTAAATAACCAAATTAAGCTTACTTCTCCTTCTTGTCCGCCATTTTGTTTTTCTTCCCCGCAAATTGTTTCCACGACCACGCACATGACAATCAGCGGTAACACTAGGATCCAGTGCTTCTCGGTTTATTGGTCGCGTGACCTGTCACGCTGTTACTAGCATCACGTGCGACGCGCGATAAAATCCATATTGGAAATCTCTCCATCCATCAAATTTCTTCGTTTCATATATTCATTCGTTTCATACGTTTTATATTTTTATACTTTACGGCATAGCTATGAAAATAACTGGAGTAACAGTTCGTGACATCAGATTTCCTACGTCTTTGGAACTGCACGGATCTGATGCCATGGTATGTACCTACATAAAAACGAATATAAGTAATGTAAATCCTCATGTATAAGCTTATTTCATAAAGATAGCACATTAGGGACTGGTCATTATTTATCGAGGGGAGGGGGGTTTTGGCGCAAATATGGGGTGGGTCATATTTTCATGTAAGCTTTGTGGAAAGTGTTTTAAGAGAATGTATGTGGAAAGGGAGGTAGGGCCATTAAAAGCTGCCCCCCCCCCCTCCTCGATAAATAATGACCAGTCCCTTATGATTCAGGGGTGGATCCAGGAGTTTTCTGGGAGGGCTGCACCATCTATGATGGAGATTCAAGCACCAAAATTAAATAATATCAAATTCATTATTGACTGGGTGTGTGTACCACCTGCATCCCTCCCCTGGATACGCCTCTGTTGATTACAGTTGGTCTCAAAAATTGGCTAGTTCCAAATGAGTATTTAAATTTGTACCTTGTGCCTTGAATGGAATGCTTCATGTTTGACCACTGAACTAATGGGTCAATAAGTTGCATATTAAGGTGATTCCTCTGTAATAGATTCTACCAATAAAAATCGCTTAAAATTTGGTATTTTGTAGGTTTTGAGTTAATTATCAAATAGCCAAGCAAAAAGAGGGGGTCACCGTGCTTGTTTAGGATATATTTGGCTTCAAATACAAGGGTATTTTACCAATTTCGCACGAACCTTTGATGTATTTCCGCTATTATCTTGGTAAGTCTATCTGGTCTCAGAAAAGACTCCAAAAGACTCAGAAATAGCAGTATGTTAGTTGAAACAGGAAAAATATTAAAATATCTTGTAGGAAAGCTTATTTTAACTTCGGTTAAGTGCATTTTTGTGCATTTTTTACAGTTTTTAAAAAGTTACATGCATAAATGTTTGATTTTTGACATTTTAGTGCTCAAATGTACGCCTAAAAACATCAATTTTTCTATGTTCCTACCAATAACTTTTTTAAATTTTCAAATATGTTGTGTAAGTCACTGCAAGAAAGCAAATTTTGACATAAAAATGGGGGGTCACTGTGCATTTTAAAGAGATATAAGATGGTTTTTTGCTTTTTGGGAAGTTTTCTAAGGATTTCTATTTGTTGGGTTACCTATGGTACAGCTTTTTCAAAATGGCAAATAGGAGGTTTTCGTGTACTCAACATCAAATATTTCAAATTCTAGTGAGATGACCTCCCCTGAATTTTTTACATGAAGGTTTATAAATACAAAGGCTACAACATATCAAAAAATGAAAGCATATTATCGAGCGAAGATATCAGAAATCGTCAAACATCATCAAACTCACGATCATGGCGATCCTAAAAAGTCAAACTATGGCAATGTTTTTCATCATTTTGATGTGGATTTTCCTCATTAACACAAGAATACAATAAATGATTGATTGTCAATGAAAATAAATTTATTTGTAGACCAACTTAGCTTGCCATTTTGATCATTAGGAGGCAGATATGGATGGATAAAGCTGTACTTTACTGACCTACTGCGTGATGCAAAACCGAGGAATCACCTTAAATATTTATGTGTTCAATGATCTTCCATTAGTATGATAAATGAATCAATTTTAAAACAGCACAAGGCCCCTGACTACTCTGCTGTTTATATTGTTCTGACGACTGACAGACCAGATGGATTGCAAGGATATGGTTTTACATTTACACTGGGACGAGGAAATGAACTTGGTAAATTTAACATATCTTGATATGAATTTTAATGTTACAATGATAATTAGCCATTTAATTTGGTAGACTAGTGTATGTAGAACAAAAATGAAAAGTTGTTCCACAGCTGCAGGTTTTCCATACAAGTGGAAAATGTTTGTCATTTATATCTGTATACTGTAGTTATACAGGATACAGATGTGTATTTATTATATCCACATCCACTGGATATGAGCAAGCACACACTCTGATTGGTTCCTCTACTACTAGAATATCAGCTCATATCCCATGAGTAGAGAAGTAAACAAAAATTAATGTCAGAGCATTTGCCAACGTTATATCATTTTTGAACTTGAAAATAATTAAAATTCTGCATTTCTCACAATCCAGTGGATGTGGATATAATAAAACAATTATTCCACTCAATCTTGTCGTACATGGCTAATAGCCAACTCGGCACTGCATGCTTTGTCAGCGATGAGCTCATGTACGACTTGATTTTGTAGAATGTTGTTAAATTATCTATAACTGTTTCAAAAAAGGTTGATGGGGTGAATGGCGAATGTTGATTGGTGATTGTAAGACCAAAATGAACTGTGGAGCAATAAGAATTTCTTCATATTCACTTCTTAAATACCTAAAAATGTCTTTATGATTCAGCAAAGATCTTTCAGCAGGCATAATTTAGGGTTTTAATAACGAATGTATAGAAATTCTTATTGCTCCACAATTCCTTTCAGTCATGCAATTGCCAATAACCGATCACCATTTGCCGTTCACCCCATCAACCTTTTTGAAATAGCTATTATAGACAGTACATGTTCTCAGTCTGTTACATTATCTTTTGTTATGGCAATAGTCACAAGTGCTGCAAAGCTTTATGGAAAAATGATAACAGGAAGATGTGTTAAGGACATCTTTACTGACTTTGGGTCATTTTGGAGAGAGCTTGTACATGAAGAACAGCTAAGATGGGTGAGAATCATGCACCTGGTACTTGATGGAAAGCTAAGAAAACCTCAAGATATTTTAATTTGTTTATATTTTAGCTTGGCCCAGAAAAAGGTGTTATCCATCTTGCTCTTGCTGGAGTTATCAATGCTTTGTGGGACTTGTGGGGAAGAATGGAAGGAAAAGTGAGTAGTAGTTCCCTTTAATTTTGTTTAAAATTAACTTTTCATATCATTGAAGGAGAAGATTCTGACATGTATTGAAGATGAGATTGTTATATTTGTGTATAACATTGATAGAATGCATATTGACACAGATAATTGCATATACAGTGCATGTATATCATTCTTTGATTTCCTGGTTTTTTTTTCTTGCAGCCTTTGTGGAAACTCCTTGCAGATATGGTAATTATCCAATGAATCATATGAATTTATTAAGTTGCATGCTTTTAGTGTTTGTACTCTATTGAGCTTAAATTAACAAAACCATAAACAGGAAAAGAAAATTTTTATTAATGTGAGCATCATTTCAATCCCACCAAAAGAAAAAACATCAATTTTATTGAACCCTGAAACAACCAAATTAAATCAGCTTTAAAATCCTCAAATACTAGATGTTTAGTAAGCTTAAACTGGGCTTCCTGTGGTGACCTTGTTGATATTGAGGAAACCTTACATAGTCTGCATACCTACCACAGTTAGCCCAATAAAAGTAAAACCCCTCAATTTTTTCTAGAGCCCTGAAGAGCTCGTATCAACAATTGACTTTAGTTATTTGTAAGTATGATAATCAAAGCAGTTTACATCATTCATACCTAATTTAGTGGATTTACTACAGATCAGAAGAGCTACAGAGATGAGACTGCATGTAGAATGGTATAGAACTGTACTCTCCCTCATTTCATATCATATACTGTAGCCCCTTCCCATCCAACCAGCCTCTAAAGGCCAGTGCAAATGAGCCGAACAACCAACATTGTTGGCAGTTGTCGGTTCTGTGTCAGTGTTTGTGTTCAAACAGACCCAACAAAGGCCCGACAGTGTTGAGATATACACTTGCCTGTTTGAAATTTCCATGGATATGATGTGTATTTCACATGTGCAAGTCCCACGTCGTTTGGCATGACACCCAACATCCTGTTCAACTGAAACTAGAACACATCATTTTTGGGCTACGCAAACCAAAAGAAATATCAGGACTTGTAGGTTCTAAAATTTGATGCGTTTCAAACTTCACCCAACAACATCCACAGGTCCCAACCACAACACGCAACTTGGTGTTCAAACGTTCCCATCATGTTGGGTCTAACAATGTTGGAAGTTGTTGGCCAACAAAGCCTTATATTTTACTCCACAGATCAGATGCTTTGACCAAAGAAGAAGCATTAGGTAAAACATTAATATTCTACAGTACCATGTATTCTATAATTCTATGAGCACGAAATTAGTAGAAGTGATCATAATTTTGTTGACACAGATGTTCTCTGACTTGTTTTCCTGTTATTAATTTTAAGAGATCCTAAGGACAAATGAACCAACAAAACAAGAACGAGGTAAAGACAAGACACTAATGCACAGTAAAGCATGTCGGTCCTGTGCAATAGTCACTGCTTTTTATTGTCAAACAATACCATTCTTAAATCAAATACATGTTTGTGAGATGTGCTGATGTTCATTATCCGTTCTTGCCACAACCTTGTATGACAATTTTGAACATTTGCGTAACATTTGTGTAGACAAGCACCTGGTAAACACTGCCAGGGAGGCATCATTTTGTCCCTGTTTCGTGACTCACAAGCTCAAAGCAGTTTTTTATAAATCATTTTTGGTAAGACCAATGACATGTGGCATCACATTATGGAGGGCAAGTTTACCTCTTAAACCTGTCCAAGCTTACATGTCCGCTAGTTTCTGTGATAGCCTAATGATAATAATTTATGATTTATATAGCGTCTTTTCTATGTGGATATAATCAAAGGCGCTTTACAATGATTAATGTGAATTTTT
>JAAAQI020007794.1:0-20208 GCA_011800005.2 Stichodactyla mertensii | reverse complement strand
TGAATGAATGAATGAATGAATGAATGAATGAATGAATGAATGAATGAATGAATGAATGAATGAATGAATGAATGGATGGAAAGATGAAATATAGCAGGTCTGATGAAGGAGAAAGATAGAATGTGGAATGGAAAGGTGATGATTGCTTGACAGAATGGAACTAAAGACAGTGCTTGACCTTAACTTGGGCTAGCGGAGCTGAGAAGTTACTAGCTCAGAGATAACCCATTGGCTGGTGGTACTCAAGTTTTACAAGCCTGAAGGCAATTTTTACTAGTCACAGACTAGTGGACTACCACTAAGGTTGAGCACTGAAAGACAACAGATTTAGCAAAATGTCTTGACAAATAGGGTACACAGCCATTTCAAAAAAGGGTGGAGAAGGTTTTGTTGCATGTTGCATACCAAGCCAAAAATGCACTATGGATTATATGTAAATATTTTTATCAGTACATACAGAAGAAAATATGCCAGCTTCGATCACACAACACCAACATTGTTTACACCTGGGTTCAAACCATTCACTCTTATGCCAGCTTCATATACCAAAGAGTTATGCTGGAGGGTTACTTGGTTTATTGAAGGTTTTCACAACAGGAGACAGTGCATTTCAGCCTTGGTATGCAAGATGCAACAAAACCTTCATCAACCTTTTTGAAACAGCTGAATCCAAGTCCAGTATTTCATGTCATCATACAGTGAATCAATGCATGAATAAATCAGAAATGGGTGATAAAAATTAAAGCAAAAATATCTGCCTGCTATACCTTTGCACGATGTTCAATATTAGCTTTCCTCTCCACCAGAAGGCTGACAACTTCATGTCTTCCTTGGAAGCAAGCCAGCGTCAATGCTGTATTCCTATTGGTCTCTATCTGGGCATTAATGTCACTACCCATGTCGAGCAACAACTTGACAGCTGCAGTGTGCCCATTCATAGCAGCTAACATTAATGGAGAGATGCCAAGCTTACTTCCTGTACGAGAGTTTATTTCAGCACCATGACTTAAGAGGAGCTTTACTATCCCCACATATCCACCTGATGCAGCCAAACTAAGTGGTGTGTAGTCTGAGACATTACGGTGTTCAAAATTGGCTCCCTTCGCAATGAGGATCTCTACAACCTGTGAGATAAAAACCATGGTTATGATTATCAATTTTGTTATGGTTTGGGCTTGTGATGCAAAGTTGCCTGCAATGTTGATTATAATGGAGAAACCCCACCCCTGCAGCTGTTGCACGTCACCAGTAGTGTCACAGAAATAGAAACTAGTTCTACATTTACAGGTGGACACAATTTCATCATTTCAAGCAAGATTGCTAGGAATCTCACATAATGTGAGCCTTTACTTAATTCATTTGCAAAGCCTTTACTTTCCTTTAGAAAATAAAACATGGAAAATAAAATTAAATAGTTTCAGTATTTCAACCTTTCAAAATACATCTCCAAATGATAACTATAAAATGTATAATTGTGATAATAGTTCATCATGTTTATGACACAGACCTCTTGTCGTCCACCAGAACATGCTAGAGAAAGGGCAGTATCTTTGGTACGGTCTGACTGAGCCTCAATTTCAGCCCTGTGTTCCAAAAGGATCTCAACAGTGGTAGCATGGCCAGCTGTAGCAGCTAGAATAAGGGGGGTACAGCCTACGAGGATCAAAGACGAAAGTAAATATTCATGTTATGAGGATTGAAATTCTCATGTACCAGATGTACCAGAACTAAAGCCTAGAAACCAAGCATAAACTGATGTAAAGAAAGAGACTTTAATGTGTTTCTTCAGGAACAGAATCACAAAGAAGTGGCAGCCATGATGGTGTACCAAACAACAGAAGCTGATGAGAAAATCTTTTGTTAACTGTACACCAACATGGCAGTCATGACGTCGCCTGCAAACCAAGAATATCTTACCTTTTTTATCTCTGTGCTCGATATCAGCATTTTTTGCAAGTAGTAGTTGCACAAGTTCATCATGGCCTCCAGCAGCAGCAAGGGTTAAAGCAGTGTCATGGTTACTTTCAGTTTGCTGGTCAACATCAAATGCTGCCATAAAGTGAGATGAGACAGGAGAGGGGGTGGGGGTTAGAGGCAGTGAAGAGGAGCACAACTCGGGAGGAGATGATGGACTGCTGTCATTACTAGAACCTGTAGCAAGAGAGAGAGAAAAATTAAGGGAAATCACATGGCCTGTTTTCTTACATAGGTACATGACATTGTATATACAGCAGGTTTAGAATGGACTTTTGTCACTACATTTTTAGTCATGATTTGATTCCTGTGAGAATCAGTGCTTTTCATGCTTGGATGAATTTGGACTGAAGTGTTTGATTGAGAAGCCACAGAGGCTAAATGTATTTTTTTGGCCAACATGGCTGCCATGTTAAAAGTTCCATGAATAAGAGAGAGATATTTTAAGAACTACAAGCACACAGTAGTCTTTAATGGACAAAGGACAACCCAAAAAGCCTGAGCGCCATATATTTTTCATTTACATTCATTTGTTATTTTGATTTTTTCTTTCTTTCTTTCCTTCCGTCCTTATTTCTTCCTTCCATTTTGTTCTTTTCTTTTCACTTGATTCTTTTTTCTATGAGAGTAAAAGCCAATCAATGTGAATTACTATAAACCAAGTCACTTATAAACAGTGTCTTTTTCCAGTCAAAGTATTAATGTAATCCTGATATTATTTTTTACTGCAGTGAAAAGTTCAAGTTTATTGCTTAATTTGTTGTTAATATGATTACAAGAATTCATCAACCTGCAAATAGCTAAGCTAATCTAGGCAAGTAATAAAATAATATATAATAAATTAATAATTATAATAGCATCAGCTAGTTACAATGTAGTTCCAATATTTTGATGTGATAAAACAAGTATATATATCTTAAGAAAGAAAATATCTATATACATACATATACACAACCATGTGCTGGTTTGTATTAAAGATTTTTACCAGCAAGTGGTTCGCATGATGTCCTTCTAACACTTCACTATACATACATATACACATATATTCACACACAGGGAATTGGTGTGAAAATCTTATTCTTACCATCTGACAGCATATCTCCAATAGCATCAGGCAGAGTTTGTGCAGGTTCAGCAACCATTAAGCCTTCTATCTCAGCAGGAGTAAGCTCTCCAAACCCACTAGAAATCAAGAAAGGTTGAGGTGGAACATTGACTTCATCTCCCTCCATGTCAAACTGAGTTATCTCTTCAGAGACATTTTGAAGCAGTTCCTTTGGGAAGACCCCAGAATCCAAAGAAATGTTGGCATTTTTCAGAGCCTTTGCAAGCTTCCCCTGTATCAACTGGAGTTTTTCAGTTATGACTTTGTTATCAGTTTGAACAGCAGTTGAAGTGACACGGGTATTGGTAGATGTAATACTCGGCACTGTTTGGTTTAGTGATGCAAAAGCTGAAGGTACAGAAGACGCTGTTGGCAAAACGCCATCTTGGAGCATAAGGGCATCCTGTAAGCCACAGAGAGGTGATGTAGGAGGAGCCATTGGCAGTTGACTAAGGGCCATAGCCTCAGGACCAAATGCACTGAGATCAGACAAGTCAGGGTGTTCTAGCAGAGGGGGTTGGCTAGCATGCACAGGGGGGACACGTGGTGGTGGCACAGATGGAGCACACACTGAGTTGGGCAAAGAGGTAAGCTTCATATCAGGGGGAGTTCCTGGTATTGGGTTTTCTAACAGGTAGCAGATAACTGCTGCATGGCCACCCTTGGCTGCTTCTATAAGTATATTAGAACCATCCTAAAAAAACCAAGCAATATCATATTAGCAAAATATTATTTGTGGGTTCATTATGTTTCTGACTTCACCTATCATTGAAAATTATTTTTTGATTATAATTTTTATGCACCATACCCCAAAACATGATACGAACAAGTGGGCTCAAGAGTTTGTAGCAAGAATTTGATACTTGTAAACTGCACAATGACTAACCTTAAGTTTATGATAGGGGTCAGCTCCATGAGCAAGCAATAGTTCGACAACAGCCAAGTGACCACCAGCACAGGCCAGCGATAGCACAGAGTGGTCATTATTGGCAGTGCGCCTGTCCACATCAGCACCTGTCAAAAAAAGTATAATATTCAAGTGGTTATCTTTATAGGAAAAAACTTAACATTGTTTATAGAGGGAAGCACATAACAGCTGTAAGCTGACAAACCTGTGGCCCTCTTTTAACTTCTCTTAAGTTGAAAGGAATGGGATGGGGAAGGTGTAATCATTTGTAAATGTCATTGCAAAGGCAACACCTTTTCCTCAGTTATTTTAAGACCCTGAGTTTTGGTCCAGCCTGGGCTTGAACCCATGACCTCCCACACAACAGTCTGATGCTCTACCAACTGAACTAACCAGGTGGCTAATGGCCTTCCTTGTAGTTTCAAACAAAGAACATCCATACAAGAACAGATCAAATAATGGCTTTTTTAAAATGCAGAAAGAACATTAACTAACCTCTGCTTATCAGGAACTGCACAGTGCACAAATGTCCTGCTCTTGCAGCCTTCATCAAGGGAGTTCTGCCTCCTTCTGACTGATGTTCCTGTTTCAAGAGCAGTGAACAACAAACAATCAGATTTGGTATCTTATTTTTCTTTCAGAAAAACTGACTTATTATAAAGTAAGACTTAACACTAGAACTCTAAGGTTCTTAGTAAGAAAATGATGAAAACCTTTTAGAATGTTTAGAAGAATTTTGGGAGACAAAAGCTAGTGATCAAAACCATTTTGTAATACATGTATTCCAAAATAAACGATACTCTAGAATCCACCAACTCCATTTATGTATGTGCTAAACCTGAATTCTTAATTAGATAGAACATGTTTCCATGGATCAATAGTTTAACACAGAAACTACACCTAATGTATTAGACATTCATGTACAAACATGGGATTTTACAGATTTCTCATGAATATATTTGGCCAGTTCTGACATACCAGGTCTGCACCAGCTTGCAACAAGACATCAGCAACGTCAGTGTGGCCATTCTCACAGGCAAAGGATAATGCAGTATCACCTGTTGCAGTAGTGGCATTGACATTTGCACCTGTAAGATAAAATAATGATTAGCAGGAGTGCCTAAAATCTATTCATTTTGACTTTAAGATGAAGTCTAAAACTAGAAACACAAACAGAAAAAGATATGAAACCAAAAATCAAAGGAAAACAGTAATTTCCTTCAATTTGAGGATTGTTTTAACATAAACGCATTTATTGCTCTGCCTTCCGATCTGGAATACAGACCAAATTTCATAATCATTGGTATAATAATGCTGCATTAACCTTGCTCCAGGAGGAACTTGACCAGATCTACATGTCCTTCTTGAGCAGCTTCCATGAGTGGAGTGGATGAACCTTGTTCGATGTCAGCACCTGTACAAATAAAGAGACCTCAACAATATGACTTTTGAAGGCCTTTTACTGTATACTCCCAAGAATTATCCATAAATACAGGTCTCCAATTTAGAATAGGGCTTAAAAAGGAATTCCAAAGAGTTGGGAAGTTCAATAGCAGTGTATATCATTTTAATTATTTTATTCACAGTATCAGTGCATGGTAAGCATGGGTATTTACTGAACTGATATATGCCTAAAGAACTTCTCCCAGTATGTAGATATCATACATGGCTCAAAATAATGGCCAGCAATCAGAAAAATGCCGTTTGCCTTGCCAATCAGAGGCCAGAAAACAGGTACAGTACATGCATGTCCACATTTAAATGCATAGATGGTCATTGTCTGTCAACTAACCAGCCATTATTTTTTAGCTGTATAGATATGTACTATATGTACCAAGACAAAAAAGCAGCATTTTTAAACGTGGGTGTTCCACAGGAAGCCCAAGTAAAAATGTTCAAGACTTCACACACTCAGCACTCGCAAGGATACCATAGCAACAAGGAAACAAAAACTGTTCTTAAATCTTCCATGTACCTGCTTGGAGTAGAAAAGCAGCAACATCTTGAAATCCACCACAGCAAGCAAGACTAAGGGCAGTTTCCTGTGTCTCTTCAGTTTGTGCATGAATATCAGCACCTAGAAATAGATTACAACATCACTGATAAGGAACACAATTTGTATGTAAATAGAGGTTATTACTGTAGTTGGATAAGTGGCTAATACATTTTTTATGTGTTGCAAATGTGTTTTGGCAAGGCTTTAGTCAAGCCAAAATACAAGTGATAAGTTTAAATGCACAGCCATATTAGTTGCTTAGATGAATAATAAAGTGTTTATTATATATTTACACAAAGAATTTACCAATTTTGCTGGCTTTTCATTTGAAAATCAGAAATCGCTTTCATGCTGAATTGATCATTTATGGTTTCAAGACCTGTGCGTGCAATCATCAAGCTGACAAAACTAGAATTTGATTGGATAAGAGACTGTCAGAAAACCATTTACTAATGTTACTAGCCTGGTACGGTGTCATATCAGGGCTCGTCTTTTTCCACATCACACGCATTCTTTGTATAAATGTATAATAAATTCCTTCTAAGCACTGGTACAGCTAGACCACAATATGGTGAGAATACATATTCCAGATGAAATGTCTGTTCTTAAATTGTTAACTCACCATGCTCAAGAAGAAGTGCAACCATTTCTAGGTGACCTTCACGAGCGGCTTCCATTAGAGGAGTATAGCTAAATAGAAATACCAGAAATTCCACATTACCACACAGGAAAAAAGGACATAGAAGCAGTCAATTGTTCTAGTGATTTGGCTTTCAAAAATGTTTGAGTACAAGCCACAAAAATAATTTCAATGTTTTGAATTCCTGCCAGCACCCCTTATTTTGAAGTAATGCTAATACGTACCCTTCATCATTCACTTCCTCCAGGTAGGCACCTCTTTCTATCAGTAAAGCAGCTAGTTCTACATGACCACCACATGCAGCAAGGGTTAATGGAGACTCAAAACTGTCTGCTGGCATGTTAACCTGGGGTTATTTGACAAGACATTAGAAATACAGTACTTAATGCAGACATTATTAAGTAATGATCTGTGTAAGAACTAGGCAGTCCAATGGCAAAAGTAAACAAACAAGTGGGAACATTTTCTTAAATTATCCAATTAAACCCAGCATTATAATTGGTGTAGAATGAAAAGTCCTGAAAAAAAAACACGTTTTCATTGGTTTTTCCAAATTATATTGTCCAGTTCTCCATTCCCATTGTCTCAGCCAAGTTTGGCTGACTTTCTATGAGCCAATCAGACACTAGAGATGATGTAATAGCTTTCATCTGGTCCTGCCATATTGATTATGAACTTTATGCCGTAAAATCAAGAAAATTTATGCAAGTGATCTTTATATTTATAAACTTTATTGGCTTTTACTATAGCCATACATATTTAAAGTTAGTCTTAAAGCTTTTCTGCCATTCTTGTTCACCAAAAATGCTGTTTAAAAGCATATGTTGTTGTCCTCAACATAAGTAGTGGGGACATGGACCTGTTGGTATCAAGCAGCTGTGTGACTGATATTTTGGTCACTGGCCATAAAAATGTCAAGGCGAAATCTTCCAAAAAACACCAAGAAGCACAGTTTTTCATATAATATAGACAATAATTAAGTACATGTTATTGTAATAATCTCTGATGAATATTAAAACTCAGATTTTATGAACCAAATGTTATTTTGAAACAGGATATAAACCTTGGGCAACGGAAGCAAAATCTGCATAAATTACAACAATGCTGCTAAAAATGTGTAGTTCTTTGTGCAATCGAAATAACAATATGGATGTTTCCTCAGGTGTATAAATCTATGCGTTTTCATTTCTAGAAAAGACCTGATAATTTCAGTAGTTTGTGTTCACATGGTGGAATATGGTATTTGGCAGGAATGTACAGGTATTCTCTGCACCATTCGCAGGATGGATTTTCCGATCTGTGATCACGAGACATGTCATTGCCCTACCAGGTCATAACTTTCTAATATATCCACATATTTCTATAAATTGAGAGTTTCATATATAAAGAATAAAAAAGCTAGGTTTTATCAGCAAGGACTTCATGACTGTTGTATTCAATCTCTTTTGAAGAAAGTGCTTTGCTATGGGTTATCTTGGAGTTTTCTGACTGAAAAGAGGAATTTCTGCTAAATGGAGTATATGATTTTTCCTTAATTTGAGTATGGCAAATCTTATCTTTCTCTTAAATGATAGAGTGGGGGAAAACTCTGAAAACTAAATGAGAAAATCCTAAATTTTTCGATTGAAATTTGAATTTGACAGTTTTGGGGCTCTAGACCAATGATGAACATGTATACCATTCAATTATTAGAAATTGGCAACACTGACATAACTGCTCCTATTGCTGTGGCCTATTGTTCTTTTGCTTAGTTCTTGTGTGGACCATTACTTACTAAATAGGTAGGAATTACAGTACTGTTCTCATGGCTCAAAATAATGGACAGTCATTGGTCACTGTCTAGCCAAAATAACAAGAAGTCCAGTCAAATGTTTGTATGGTAACCAGCACTCAGATGGGATGATATGAAGTATTTTCAGTCATTCCCAAAGGGAACAAAACACAAAGACATGGCATCCATGTTGGTGTTCCAAAGAAAAGGATCTAATTAGACATCCTTTATTTAAGGAACACCAACATGGCTGCAATGACGTCATGTGAAAATGCTCTACAGCAAGATAAGAATGGCATTTATGGCTGTTAATATGCTAAGTTAACCTTCAAGGAGTTTGCTCAAGTTTCTGGACCTACAAGATCTGATCCCTGCTATGATTTTATGAAATTCATTTCAATAAGAGTGATTACCTGCGCTCCATGGTCTAGCAGTAGGCGAGCTACTTCAACATGACCGTCCATTGATGCCTCCATTAATGCTGTGTGCATTTCATCAGTCTTGTGTTCTTGATCAGCACCAGCATCCAGAAGAAACTTAACCATGTCTAGATGACCTGATGGATGGAATCAAAAGGGAACATTAATGCCATATCAATTGATATGACCAGATAAGATTACTAAACAAAGGATGTCTAATGTACTAGTGTTAAAATGACAAACACTAATACAAGAGCTTTTGACATGTTTGGTTTCATCCACCAAAAGACCTCTGTTTGACACATAAATGACAGTGTTATACTAACTGTCAAAGTCTATTTTTATCATGCTCTAACTAGGTGAACATGAACTAGTTTTGCTGTTTTCCTGACAACGGCTCTAAGTAGGAAAAATCAGTGGTCTCAGGACTACAAAACATACTGTTTCCCTCTGTCCCAGTAAACAAATGTTAATGTTTTATATCAGGTGATACATTGCTATTAATACTATTAAGGGGATACTTCTAATTCCTTTTCCCCATATTATAGATTTTAGTATGATGTCAATAGAATACCTACCTTTATAGCAGGCAAGTGTCAATGCACTCTCCTTGAATTCATTGGAGTGGGAATTAATACATGCACCATTTTCCAGTAGAAGCCTAGCTACCCCCACATGACCTCCACTAGCAGCTTCCATCAAGGGAGTGTGTCCATTCTCATTGTGCACTTCTATATCTGCACCATGGTCCAGTAATAGCTTGACAACTTCTTCATATCCACCACAACAGGCATATATCAGAGCAGTGTTGCCTGCCTGGGACTGTGCATTAACGTTAGCAGTGTTTTCAAGCAGGAGTTTTACTATGTCCACGTAGCCTCCACTTGCAGCTTCCATCAATGGAGTACAGTCTCCTTTGCTTCCTCGATCATCAACACTCGCTTCCATGGCTAACAGGACTTGAACTAACTCATAATATCCTAAGACATGGCAGATGAGCATTAGATTATGAATGCAAAATCAAGACAAATACCAGGATACCCTAATGATAAAAGCAGCCATGAAACTTTGACAACAGAACATTAATGGGACTGTATCAATTGACTACTATCTCAATACAATTTACTATCATTAACTGGGAAAGCATCAGGTGGATGCTTGCAAGGTTTGCAACTTAATAGGGGTTTTGATTAGAGTACAGCTGTCAGCTTTGGACAAAAAGCTCCCTTAACAAGACAACATTTGCTAACCTACTGCACAAAGCAGAGGACACCTTTAACGTAGTTGTAACTATTATATTTCTCCTATGATATCATTCATACCAGCAGAACAAGCAAGAGATAGTAGACTTTCTCCTTCATCAGTTGGTTCGTGAACACTCCATCCTTCCTCAAGAAGCTTCTTGACTGCACCTACATCTCCTTCTAGACATGCTTCAGCAAGGCTCCGAGCCCCTAAAAAGTTAAGGAAAGTTCCATATTGGTGCAAAACTTAATCTTTAAACTCAGCACCAAGAGATGAGCTAGGGGTTGGGTGCCATATGTTAAGGACTGACAATGTGGTCCCAGTTTTTCCAGGTCACCATGGCAACCATGCCACAGGCCACTCCCTGGCACCTGTCACATTGAGTAATCAGTGGAACCACAATGATCTGCTATGTGGGTGATCCACTATAATCAGCAAAAAGGGGTAGAATGTTGGATGACATGGGTATTTCAAGCCCCTGCAAATCCTCTGGATCCTTCCAACTACCACTACAAGGGGAGTGTTGATCCAGATTTTTTTTGTGCAAGTGGAGATTTCATACACTAACCTGTATCCACAGAATGATTTGGTGATGATGGTACTCCACTATTTTGAGCCCGCATTCTAGTTAAAGCAGCAGCAGCTTCATCAAGAGCAGAACTGACTGATGAGGTTAAGCGCCGTAAGACCTCTGGATCAGCAAATACTTTACCATCAGCAAGCTTACCCATACCTGTGGGTGTTTAAAAATGGTATGATATAAAAAGGCGAATGTCCATGTTTTCCCATAAAGAGGCTTTCAGGCAAGGCCTTGCCCCAACTCATCTACCTCCTCACAACTCCACTCCCTTTAAAAAACACACACAAGTTTACCAGCAGATCCAGGATTTTTTTCTACAGGAGGCTGCACCCATGAAAGGGCACTATGGCAGTCTGAAGGGCACTCTCCTGTCTTTAGACAGGGGTGTACACCAATAGTATGTTTGAGCAAACTGGACACAAAAGTAGTGCAGAAGGGGATTTTCCCTGTCTTTTTGATGTACTTTCCCCAGGAGAATGGCATACATGTAGCAAGGCTTGACAGGAACGTTTTAGGTACTAGTCCTTGGGCTATAGTCACTGTGGATAATTACTAGTCCCAAGGTCTTTTCCCCTAGCCAAACGTTCACTAGTCTGAGACTAGTAGATATATGCTAGTGTCAAGCCCTGACATGTAGTGAGCTAGCACAAGGGGAATTATATGCTCCCAAACAATCAAAAAATCACTTCTCCCATCAAAGTGCTCAGGTCATACAATATCAGCATACTTCACTAACATAATCATAGCATGACATAGATTTTACAGTCACAAATGCATTTACAACAACTTATACTGCAATTCTCAGTATTCTGCAAACTTGGTAATTGCGAGCTGCCTATCGGAATTTGGTTTTTCACTGCCGCCAGTCAAAAATATAAAAGCTACCGACTGATTATTTTTGATTGATGGCAGTGAAAAACCAATTTCAGAAAGCCTTTGAAATGGCTGAGCTCACAGAATATTGAGAATTGCAGTAATGTTAGATGGTGTCCGATGTTCCAAACTCAAATTGAAATGTGTTTTTTACTGCCATCAATCAAAAGTAAGTTTACCTAGTGGCTTTTATGCTTTTGAGTGACAGATCAGCAAAAAAATCAAATTCCAACAACTGAGTTTGAAACAGAAGAGATAGTTAATGTTAAAAATTGTTGTAAAGTAAGCACAACACATGGCAACAATACCTGCAGCTTCAAACAAAGCTCCAAGCCTGGCTTGTGTTTCAGGGTCCATCTTGTGCAAATCATACTTACTCAGCCCATCTGAGCCAGACAACATGAGCTTCGAAGTCAGTTCATTTCTTTTGGATTTCAATATAAAATCCATCTGAAAAGAGTTAAATCATCAAGGCATTAATTGAAGCCAAAGAACTTTAGTGGAAAAGCTTTTATTTTTATACTTAAAATACAATAATGAATTATATATATGTGTCAATGTATCAGGATATCTCTAGATGATACCACATGTTTTCTTTTTTAGTCAGAGAACATACATCTTTACTATGAATGTACTATATGTATATTCTCGGGAGATGGGAAAAAAGTCTGGTTTTATTTTAAAAGATGCAAATTTCTCATGAATTTTTCCTAAGATACATACAATTAATGTACAGATACTTTAGATTTTTCACTTCCTGAAAAGGATGCTTTTGTTGAAGACAAAGAACAACCTTAACCTATTACTGCATTCTCTTCAAGCTATCTTGTTTTTTATTCTTTTATCTGTCCTCTCAGAGAATGCTAAGGCCATCTTCTTAAAATAATAGCAAGCCTGTGGGCTATTAATTCCCTTTGAACCAGACATCATAATTGCATATATAGATATACTGTTCAATAATTTCCTCTTTCCTTTATATAATTTTGTAACCATGTGATTTTGTTTGAGTGAGAAATTATGGTACTTCAGTTCTGAAATGGCATTCTGTTTCTCAAGACATCCTACTAAAATGGTTGTATTCAAAAGGCATTTTAGAGATGTAATAGTGTAATGCATAACAAAAACTAAGTCAGGTCTCTCTCACTCTCTACTATAACATAAATTAGCTGCACTACATGATAACAATTAAAGAAGGGAAACTTAGGGGACTATGAACCATGAAATGTTTTAGATAAATAACTGTAGTACAGCATAAGATGTACACATAGATGTTATATAGCATGGAGAGATACTTGTTATCTTCAAATGTTTACTACATTTTCATGCTAAAACTCAAAACAGTGATCATTTCAAATGAGAAAACAGATCTCACATCACAAAGCATTCATGTGATATTCTGTCTTAATGTAATCTTCAACATCTAACTAAAAACATAACTTCTCGAAGATATTAGCTATTACAGCTACTCTTTAAATTCGAGAATAAATAAAGTTTATGTATGCCTGTATATACCTGTATATATATTCAACATAAACTTTTCAAACTCATGACTAAAGAATGCTTAGTATGGTTATCAGTGTTATGTCTGAGAGAAAGATGGGGGGCAGGCTATGTGGGGCATTATGTTTTTAATCAATTATATTAAAATATTCCAGTTTCAAGTTCTCTTTTGCTCAGGATTAGTCTCAATAGCATGTAATGTATTCTACAGTATTACCAACAGTCCATGGTAAGGTATGGAATTTATGTATAAATGAACCATACAAATGCTGTTATTGTAAATTTCTAAGCACAATTGAGGCTAAGGCTGAGCAAAAGAGAACTTGAGACTGGAGTATTTTCCACCTTGTTGAAAGAAAAATAAGTCAAAGTTGGTCAAATTTCCCGTCCAAGATATGTTAAAATGCCATACCCTGGGACAAGCCAGGAGACAAAATTCCCTAGGGTGGGGATGCCAAGTGTGAACTAAAGCCCCATACATGCCCAACACCCCCCTCTCTCTGGCTTAACATGATACACATACAGCAGATGCTCTATCAAGAGTTGCATGTGATAATTGATCTTTATTCCAGAAAAATATTACACTGGAATTAAGGAATCATTATTTTAGGGAGACAGGGAGTAAAATCTATATATTTTATTGACAGTTGTTTATCACAAGTGACGAAAAAAAATATAAACGTGTATGACAAAAAGTTTATATAACATTGTTATATGTTGTCTATAAATGAAAGAGAATTCCATGTTCTGTTTTCAACTGAATTCTCTTTCAATTAAGAAATCAACTGGAAAATCAAGACACTTCAGTGGCATTTTCTATGAAAATAAAATATGGCTTCGTTTGGTTGGCATAGTCGTCAACTACTCTTAATCACAAGGTGGGTGGAATAATTTTGAATTCCATTGACGCTTACATTTATTACTTTTCACGAAATACAACTACAGAGCGATATCTTAATACTTTTAGAACGATTTTAAAAGCGTGTTTTGAATGCCAGACAGATCTAAAGCCTTGAGTACAGCACGTGTTGAAGCAGAACTTAGGAGAGGGCAAAAAGACAACACTGACATGATATTCGATAAAGAGAAGATCCAAAGTAAATAACCAGTCAAAAACAGCGTTGTTCAATAACTTGATTTCATCCTAAGGCATAAAGATTGAACCATAAAAACCTGAACTTTTGTTTCAACGTGTAAAAGTAGCCATAAATATCAACTAAATCTCGATTTAGCGATTAATTTGATCACAAGAACGCGAACTAAATGAAAAACAATCTCAAGTAAACGCGTGAAACGTTAAATATCTTGGCTATTATTTCAACGATTTTTTTAAACAAATAAGAATAAATTGAGACCTTAGAAAGAGTAGGATTTCTTAAATTTTGGAAAATTATCAGGCAGATGAATAATAAAGTAAATTTTGAGAAATCATGATTTGGGTTCTAGTTTGTGGTCGAGTGAAGTCATTCTTCAAGTACAGGTTTCCCGCGTATAAAATCGTCATTAAAAATTCTTTTTTAATCATTCTAAAACATTTTCTTTCACATCACAGAAATTTTGAAAGCGTTGAAATTCCCAGAAAAATAAAACTGTCTCATTAGGTTAATTTTTTTTCTTTAAACAAATATTTTTTCGTGAGAGGTCGATGTAAAATGGTACGATGTGTTAATATTAATAGGAGAAATTTCAACGTTGTCACTCTAGCCTTTCTACCGCTCTGTACCCCAAACCAACTACCTAATTCTCCCAAAAACACACTTAAACCCATCCTCCACTTCAAAATTATCATCTAAATTTAACTAGGACTTACAGCAGAGCTGTTGATGCCTTCATTATCGAAATCATCCTCTTCATCTGAATCAGAATCCGAGATGGACGGTGATCTTTGGTTGTTCATAATTCCGCTTGAATTTGGCAAAGAATTGGGCTGTTGGTGAACAGACATCTTCTATAAACGTTTATCGATGTGTATTTAAGTGTTTTGGTTGAGCTAGAAGCATATTAATGCTTTAGTTGGCTGAAGAAATGCGAAAATGTGTCGGTGGTTCGAGTTATTCAAGACATCGTGTCCGCCATTACACAAAGATTTCCTCGTAAAACCCCGGATTTATGCTAATAAAGAGCATGCGTGTTGGCATGCCTCGTGCAGCCTCGCTGTCACGCCGCCATTTTGAATCAGTCTACAAACTACAACTTTTTTAGTTATAAAAACATTTTATTCGCCTTCTAATATAACCATATCCATATCTCAGTTTTCCTTTTCTTGTAAAAGACTTCCATTTTGTTTCAAAGAACTTAAATGAATGACCAACCTTGATATGAAAAGCCCTATCGCTATTTGGCCATGTGCGCTATCCTCCGCCTCTTAACAGTTATTCCCCCTTTTTCGCTCTTTCAGTCTCTTGTTTCTCGAGTTTCGATATCATTTAATCAATAACTCGTAGCATTAAATGAAGGGGATTTGAAGAGGTCCGTCAAAACTATTGAATAAGCGCCGTAGATACCGACAGTCTCAGTACTTCTGTTGGGGGATTGATTTCGGCTTACGGTTTTTGTAAAAAAAAAATTGAATTTTCAGTTCCGATTTTTTTCTATCCAGCCTAAATGGTAAAATACAGGGTTCGTACAGGATCCCCCGTGAGAATTTTCAAAGCTTTTTCAAAACTTTCCAAAGCCCTTTGACTCAAATTTCCAAAACCACACAAAGCGCAAAAATAAAGCCAAATTCATGGATCTGAAACACCTGACATACGGTTAGCAATGCAAAACCGAATACGTACACCACACGTACGGTGCTGACAGAAAAATCTTCGGTGCTTTACAACGAAAACAATTCTTTGCAAGGTATAAGCTGGACAAGCTACAAAAAATCCATAACTTTTCTATAGCCTAGTGGACCAAAAATCAATTTTCCACAAACTTTCAAGGTCCTGGAAAAATGCATTATCAATTTCCAAAACTTTCCAAGACTTTCCAAAACCCGTATGAACAGAATGGAATTCTCTCCCTTATATTATTGCTCGTCGTGGTCCTATATTTTTAAAATAGCGCGGTTCAATCCATGCAACATCATGGTGGTCACATGGTAGTTACGCATTTTGCCATTCTCTCCATGCGCGAGGGTGGCGCAGCGGTAGCACTAATCCCCGTCCCAAATCGAGCAAAGACTAGGTTCAGTCGAGTTCGCAAAGCATCTATGGATTGTTTGGAGGGGCAGGAATTACAAGGAATAAGAAGAAAGTGGGGAGGGTTTTTCTCTGGGATTTCCGCGGGTTTTCCTCCAATTCGATCTGATGCGAGTTAACAGTGTACTGACTGCCTTAGGCCCAGAGTTTGTTTCAGAGTTCGACATAAAATTTATGGCAGTTACAGCTGAACCGTTGGTTTCCTTGCATCCACGACAACGGATATTATAGGACGAAGTAATATGTTAAAGATTTTATTAAAAAAAGAGAGCCAAAATCAGAAGAGCTTTCATATGAACTAGTTAGTCACATTACTACTTACACATCAAGTTGTGTAAAGCCGCTAACTGCGTGTACGCAGGTCAATTTATTAGTCAATTTCCTTGCGCTCCCTTTTCAGCGTTCCTCTACCCCGTTCCCTTTCCGAAGTTACCTTATTCCCCGGCCTTTCCACCGTCCCCGGCTATGTTCAGTTTAGTCGTCTCTTATTATTGTCCCGACCCGTCCTTTTTCTTATCCATCACGTGCCTCCTGTTGCATAGCCTTGATGGTTGACGGTTAATACACTGTCCGGCTTTTGGACGGTTGACAGTTAATTTGAGATAGAACTTAATCAATAATACGCACGATTAATCTTACTAATAAATAATAACTACAATTGATAATGATAATAAGGGCTGTTATTTGACCTGTTTTCTTTCGGCATTTTTTACTTTCCATGTATTCCCATTGCACAAATTGCATTATCATCGTCACATTTCATTGCCTGTGTCTTCTGACCGGCCAATTTCTAACATACAGCAAGATAATCTGACAGGAAACGCCCACCTTGTGAGTCAAAACATTTGGTAGAAATGCACTACTAGCAAGACTGTTTATCTGGACGTGGTTAAACTTTCTGACGCGCTTGAGGCTTGACAGTTAATATTTCCTTAAATAATTTGACGGTTACTGCGATTTTCATAATTTCGCGGACACCGAAGTTGTAAGTCACCCGTTGGAATTTGCTTTTTCACTGCCGCCAGTCAAAAATATAAAAGGTACCGACCGTTTTTTTTATTGACGGCAGCGAAAACGCCGTTTTGTACGTTGATATTTTAACTTCGTTGTCCGCGTAATTATGAAAATCGCAGTATTTTGGTTTTTAACAGCTATCGGTTAACCCGGGCCTATTGAGACCCTCTTTCAATCTCAAGGACAACGACCAAGTAAAAACCACCCACATACTGAACAAATTTCACACGCAACTATTTTGTTTAAAATTTATTTTTATATTTTCACATGTTCCACGACATTTCCTATTACATTTCTATCTTAGTTAACGCAATTTGTCTTTTTTCACGTTTCTCTAAGTATTAGTCTTTTATGAAGCAATTCCTTTTAAATTACTAGTTATTTTAATGAGGAAAGGATAAGGAGATGCTCACAGTCGGATAGTGACGGGGTGTGACGGAGTGGTGGTTTCAGCACTGGGAAAGGGGGGTTGAGTATATCACAAGGTAGACGGGGAAAGTATTTAAAAAATAAGGCTTTTCCCAAAAAGATTAGGAGGCACCTGTAACTTTATGCAGCAACTGACCGCGAATTCCATCACCTGAAAGTCATGGCAGCCATGTTGGATGACATAAGAATTCAACATGGCAGATATGGTGTCACGCATGCACCCCAAGGATAATATACACCTATTTCAAAAAAACGTTTTCCTTGCCAAAAGCAACAAGCGACAAGACCAAAAGCAAACGTCTGTGGTTGGGATATTACCCGAGTTTTCGAACACATATTTGGACTTGGGAAGCATAGCAGTCTTCCACTGTAAAAAGACCTAAAATGACCGCATCTAAATAGATAATTACTGAATTACTGCCTTGCGGACTTGGCTTGTTGCTTTCGGCTGTGACAACGTTTTTTGAAATAGGTGTAGTAAGTGTCTTAGGTTCAATAGTGTCGAAAACAATAGACTAACTACCCATCAAAAACTGTATATGCTTAAGCAGCAGTCCTAGACTGCTCCTTTGAATTAAGGTTTGCTTTTGTCTGTTTTTGACACGAAAATCTAATTTCATCATAATAATCGAACATTATCTTTAAGTAAATGACTTTTTTATGTATTTACAATTATAAACACTAAGAATAGAGATTAGAAATTTCACAAAATTTGAAGAAATGTTTTCATGTTAAAAAACTACGTACGTTATAACTTATTTATATTAAATATTCTTTTTTGTTTGTTTGTTTGTTTATGTTTAATTTTTTATTTGTTGCCTTTGCCTTTGTCTTGTTTTCGGTTTTAAGCTACTGTACCATGAATGGAGAAGGAACCTTCATACGTCACTTAATAAGTTATCAAATGTCCAATCACATTTAACCCTCCATTTGCAGCGGACCAATTGCAGGACACATTAGTAGTGGGAACATCCAATCACAATCTATAGTCTTTTTGGAAGTTTTTGTAACTTTTTGCAATTAAAAAAACATTAAATTATTATTATCATTTTTTCATGGCTAACACAAGTAAGAGGACTACAGCAATACACGGAAGCCATTCAAAAGCCAATGAGAGGTATGCAGATCCTATTTACATGAATCTGCTGTAAAAAGCAATATGTTGCTGATGCCTGCAGTGTTAGCAAGAAAAATAAGATTAGGTCATATTTACATATTATAAAAATAAGAAAACTAGTATTTGCATACAAAACGAACCATTAATACACTGATTTACAATCTCAAGGACAGGCCATCATAATGCACCACAGTCTTGATGTGATCTAAGCCAAGTATTCTGTTGGAAGAAACGTTCAGATGTTATTGGCATATTCATTTCAACTTCCTTTACAACGAGCCCGATACGAAAAATGCTCCGAGGTTCTTTCTTAGATCCCTTAATTTTTAGCTGACAATGCAATTTTCAGCTTCAGTTACATCTTCTGCAAATTCCTGAAATTTTGCAGCCAAATGTTCTCGAAAGTCTGGGAACTTTTTACGCAATGAATTTTTTGGTGCAAGAACTTTGTTGCTGTTGTCGTTATGAAGACATGACGCACACATACTGCAATTTTCCTTTGTCATGCTGGAATGCAAGCAACAACTACAACTGCACTGCCGACACAAGAAAACAACTGCAATGTACAATGAGCAGCTTTAGCCATATCTCACGTTTTTGTGGACAGGACTTGATATCTGCATGTCTAGTAGATATAGGGGGTAGTGGGGCTCATACTTTTCATTGTTGGCATGGCTTCTTCTACGTTTGTTTCTAATTTACGATAACGAGTATGTCTCCTTGGGCTCCTTCCTTCGATTATTATAGCAATTATCTGTATAAAAAAAAAAAAATTCAGGTCACGAATCAATAGAACATTTTCATTATTGTGTCATTTTACTATCACTACCAGAATGTTTTGTCAAAATGCTTTGTTATTCAGATTTTTCTACTCTCCTGGGAAAAAAGAAACCATTGGTAAAAACTGCCTGACAATAGAACCCACTCAAAGCATTCTGGTAGTGATAGTCAAAGGATGTAATCATGCAAATGTGCTATTCCAATGGAGAGAGGAATCAAGTTCCTGGAATCCTAACGATCCTTCATTTCAACTTTCCCTAAAAAAAACTGATCTTTAACTGATGTCACAACAAACAGGGCTTTAAAAGACTAAGTTAATCACCTTTTGTCTGTTGTGGTAGATGACATAAGCACCAAAGACAGCAACGATGGATGCCAAGAATACAGCTGCAAAGTGACTATTTTCCTTATGATCTTGTTGATAGACATCCACGATTCTAAAAGAGGGAAAAAATCATTTCACAAAATGAGAATTTGCTTCTGCAATCCGCTACTTTTAGATAAAATTTTTAACCTAATCCTACTCCATCACTTTAATTGACTACTTTTGAAACATGCGTTTACTGAGATTTGATGAATGAAAAAGTAGTAATTATTGTTATGCTACGCTTTGTAGAGATTGATAGAAATTGATATTATCCGAATAATTAACGTTCGTTTTGACAGTTATTAA
>JAAAQI020007793.1:0-37700 GCA_011800005.2 Stichodactyla mertensii | reverse complement strand
ATTTTATTGTATATTAGAATATTTATGTTAATTAATTTAGTATTTAATTAATATATATTGTATATTTTATGAATTTTGTTTTATTTTAATATTATATGTAGGTGTCCCCTATTGGTAGAGGGTTTTTCCCTCAGCTAGATGTTTTTTCGACACATTAATAAAGTCTCTATCTATCTATCTCTATCTATCTATCTATCCTTGTTCTCACATACAGTTCTTATTTGTTAATTCGCCCACATGTACACTTGTTTCAACACCGCGGCCTAAGCATTATTCACTAACACATTCATAACTTGTTATTCAATATGTAGCGTCTTCTGGTTTGTCTCTATCTTCTTTCCTTTCTTTCCATCTTTATTTTTTGTTTATTCTTTCTCTTTTTCTCTCCAGCTTTCTTTCTTTTCTTCTTTCTATTTCTTCCTTCCGTCGTTCATTCATTCATTCTTTCTTTCTGGAACAGAGCCATACCTAAATATCAGAATTCTATTTTATGTCCGCTAGATAGAAAGCTCTGATAAGCCTCTGGTCGTCTCTTCGAAAGAGTGCACGCATAAACTCAGTGATTACAATAAAATTTTATTTCATTTTCTACTTTTGTCTACAGGCGTTATTAATAATTCAAACGTACTCTTAAACAATACCACACCTACTTAAAAACGTAAAAAACAAGGCTGGAAGCATGAGTTTGTGCATGGCCTTCGATTTTGCATAAGAATTTGTTTTTAAATGGGAAGGTATTGAAAGTATGGATAATTCAGCTTTTTGCCTCTGTTCAGTTTGAATTCCATCCTTTGATAGGCAGAGGGTAATATTCGAGTTTTACTGAAGAATGATTTCTGCTTCTTTTTCGGCTGTTTGTCAAGTCTTTTGTCGCTTTGGGTAATGTCTTAAATGAAGCCGATGCTAACATCAAAAACAATGACTCGTTTTCGCAATCAAAAAAACTTTCAATCGAATTTACCCTCAAGGACAAGGGTCTTTTAGTGGAAAATTTATCTTTTAGATATTGCTTGTATATATCGGGCGAAAATTAGAAAAACATAGCAAAAAACTCCCGCCCTTGCATTTACGAGCCCAAGGGCCCCAACACACGCGCGCTATAATATCTCTAGAGTACATTTGTGGATCTAGATTTGGCTTTTATCGCGATATTAGTCGATGACCATGTTGAATAGACATTTGTTTGGTGAGTCTAATCTATAGCACAATAATGATAATCTGATGATTGAACTGTGGGCGTTCTGAAAATCCTTCTGACTTCTAAAACAGTATTAGTTGAGAATCTATCGATAATGACAATTAAAACGTAGTTTAGTCTAAGTTTCTCGAGCGCCAAATTCAATTATCGTTAATGAAAACAAGAAAGGCAAGAAAATAACTGGCTATACTAGAATTCTAATTAATTATTTTTGAAGAGCGAAGGTAAAGAACAGTTTCTAAGTATAATTTTAAAAATGTAAAAGAAAGAAGGAGGTCGAGAAGAGGCTGTTTCGTGTGTCGTTTGGCAAAATACCGGAAAGCCGGGTTTTCAGATGTGTTGGAGACAAAAAGTGATATCTAAACTCACTAAGTATGCATTTCGTCTTTTAAGAGGTTCATCACTCAATAATTTTCGAACTACTCTATGTTTCTTTCCATGAATGAACACTTGATTTAACTTCGAATTGTTAAAGCACTTCGAATTGTTAAAGCACAGCACAAAACCTTTTATCTTAAGGTGCAATATTTTA
This sequence comes from Stichodactyla mertensii, assembly GCA_011800005.2. NCBI lineage: Eukaryota > Metazoa > Cnidaria > Anthozoa > Actiniaria > Stichodactylidae > Stichodactyla > Stichodactyla mertensii. The sequence goes on along the minus strand of JAAAQI020007793.1, from coordinate 35,970 downwards.
ATACAAACATTGGAAGAAAAAAGTTTTTTAAAAAAGGCCATTTTTTAATTTTATTATTTATTTATTTATTTATTTTTATTATAGTTTTCCGGGAAAACTATATTCGGAGGACTTTTCCCGAACTCTCTAATATTTACAGAGAAATACTATAGCAATGGAAGCTTAAATGAAGATAATCGGAATGGCCTCAAGGCATATATATGACAGAGAGATGTAATCAATTGTGTTAGGATTGATAGTATTATGGAACATACAAGTAAAACCTACAATAGACACCTTGTTCACACCTTAAATGCCAGAAGGAAAACGGTACTTTTAATGAGGTTAACTTCAGACCATGCGATTCAGTTCTTTAAGAATAAACTTGCCATCCCCGAAAAATATTTAATATTCGATTCATGGTTTTGAGGCTGTTGATTCGAATAATCATTCAACTTCCAATTCCCAAACATTATTGTATCTAAGCCTAGAGATAACGTTGGCGTTAGTGAACAAATAGACAGGTATTCAAAGATCATTTCACAAAATAAGTGCGCACAATACTCCAGTTTCGAGTTCTCTGTTGCTCTGTGTTAGCCACGTTTTTGTGTAGAATATTCACATGCCTCAGTGAAGGTCCGTGGAATTTCAAAGTGTTTGTATTGTTGAAGTTGTGCATTCTTTACTTTATCGTTGGTATTTGGGAATATTTGAACACTGAAATGAGGCTAACACTGAGCAACAGAGAACTCGAAACTGGAGTATTGTGCAGTCCAGATGTTTCATTCCCCCACCCCTCCCCTCCTCCCTTAATTCTCATTGTTGCTTATTTTCTGTTGTGTCAAACCCATTTCAGATAATGGTTACTTTTTGTCTTTGTTTGGGTGACGATATTGCATACACGGCGATAACCGTTGGAGCAAAATCTCCAAATGTCAATACATCGCTAAGAGGTGCGACCGTTTTTATCGTTGAATTTAGTGCTTGGAGATTTTTTGATATTTCGACCACTTTGATATTAACAAAAAAAAAAAAAAAAAAAAAAACCTGCAAAACTCAAATACATCAAATATATAGATATATTGGGTGCATTATGGGTAATTTTCTCAGAGAAAATGGCTTAAATATAAAGGGTTAATAATAAACGAGTTTTAAAAGATATCTAATATTATAGTACAGAATAAGTATCGGATTGTTATTTGGTTTAAGTTTCCAGGTGAAAACATCAACATATTGTGGAAGAATTAGAGAATATGCAAATTAGTATATATCTTTGCATTTCAGAGTTCTGTACTTCAAAATAGTCCTCATTTCTGAGAATCAGCGCTAATGAAAGAAACAAATGACACGAAAAGAGATAAATGAAGATGGAATTTTCATTCCAGTGGATTCATTGTTTACGTGTTTGAATGTTTTTATCTTTCCTGTCAATGGTAATATTTAACCTCCAGATACTTGTCAACCTTTTAGTTACCCCATTGATAAACAACACATTTGCAAGACACAATATCCCCAAAGCTTCTAACGAGTGCATCTTACAAAAGATGTGATATTTCGCTAAGCGCCCACCAGAAATTGCCAAAGTGAAAGATATCATATCTTATTTATCACCAATAGTTTACATGTCGCATTCTTATCGTAGGCTGTCGTATGGTTCCACGATAATAAACCACTGCTAGTGGCTTGATCCCTTTAAGATCCTGATAAAATCAGCCCCTAAAACTGTTTTTAGGGTTTTTAGGGTCAATTTGGAGTTTAGTGCTATGTATTAAGTAAGACTACAATATTTGTCGATGGGAAATAAACCTTATCAGGGATTTAATCGTTTGATTGTTAGCCACAGGAACATGTGCGAGGTCGATGCATTTTAGTATGATTAAGACCAAGAGGACGTGTAGGTCTATCCATACATATGTACTGAGAAGAGTTTTGCCTCGAGGGATTATATAGTAATCTATAACTTATAAATCAATATCCCTCTAGTCCGATGCCCCAGAAAACATCAAACCGAAAAACATTTCTTAAGAATTAAACTTTAAATTGAAATCGAAATTAAACAAACAAGGAAGCTGTAGGCTTACAACTGAGAATGAGGTCTAACTGGAGTTAACGCAGGAAAACGTTTTTGTTAGTTTTTTTGGTTTTTGGTAATTCGAAAAACCCGAACAATGTAGATAAAAAGAAAAAAAGAAAAAAAAAAGAAGAAAAGTGAGACCCAGAACTGATAGCCTTCGAAACTGAAAACAGAAAAGGTATAAAAATGGATTTTTATTCTTTTAATTTTTATTCTGCACTTAAAAAAAAAAAAAAAGGAAAAATAAGGGATAAAAACGCGCGCGAACGAGCGTTAACTTAAACTTTGGCTTGGTTGTCAGCGGTATATAAAGGAATGATAAGTAATAAACAGATTCAGCATTTTTTGTCGATTAACGTTGTTCTTGATGATTATAACTGAATTGAGGACCTAGGAATCGGCATTGCTGTCATATACGAGATAGATAATTGTCCATAGAGTCACTATCTTCTAGAAACACCATTGGCTATAGAACTTATCCGAAAATTGAATTTTAATAAGTCAGTCTCTGAAATATATTTGAAATGCATGGTCTTCCCAGTTCGGCTAAGGTGTCTCTCCGGCTTTTTTTTTTTTTTTTTTTCCAATCTATAAGTTAGATATTTTACTGATTATTAATGTCTGAGCAATTTGGTCCAGTACTATTGGATATTCAAGTTACCTATTTATCTGCAGTAGATATACTTTTTAGAACAAATTTTGTCAGTATCGAATAACTGAATTACACTAAGCTAGCTGGAGCATGCGCGTTGCAGTGTATATTTATATCGGTGGCAGTTTAAGAAATTAAATGAACAATCATGTTTACATTAGTGTTCGATTGAGTAGCGAATGGCACATATTTTAAGAAGTCTTTCTAGTAACAACTATGTAACGGCAACTGAAATATACATGAAAAGAAAAAAAAAAAAAAAAAAAAAAACTTGCTTGAACAGTCAACGTTTTCAAAATGTTTTCTATTTCATTGTTCTTGTCAATCAACGAGTGTATCTGCCTTAGAGGTCGTACCATTGGGGGTTTATTTGTCGATCGGTCTACTTTGCAGTTGGTTCAAAGCAATATCAGTAACTATTAAAAGATGGCCATTGAATGACAAAGCGGCTTTTTATTGATGTATATCTTTCAAGGTAACATGAATGCCATCTAAAACACAGTATGAATGGAAAAATAAAATGATCAACTTAATGGGAAATTTAATCTACGAGAATTAATTGCTACTGGGCGGCTGTCTGTGACGTCATTACTGCCATCTTTGTTTATTTGTAAGACCAAGATCAGGACGTTTTCTAAGATATTTTGCTTATGTTTAAAATGAGAATGAATGAATGTCTTCGACCAAGGTGTTGGTACATTTAAAATTTAATGAAATCATCGAGTTTTTTAAATGAATATAAACAATCCTGGATTTTATAATAAAAACACACGTACCCAAGTTACCTGCGAGCCTGCGCGATACTCACTTTATCTCGTAAATTCTCAAATAAACTGCACACCATTAAAGTGTCGTTTGGTATTGTTTCATAACTTTTTTAATTGGCGACCAACGAGAAATTGAATCATAATAAATTGACTTTCTAAGGAAGTGAATGATTAAAGGAGTATTCCAGTATCCCCTAAGGTTATTGTCGGTCCTACAAACTGTTCGGAAAACCGCGCCAAAGCCAATATAACTTATTGAAGATACTCCACATCTTTGTAATTAAATGTGGAAAGCCACTGACACCGACTTGGGCTTCGATGAAGACAAATTAATACTTTCACATCGTAACGATCTTATTTTGATCTACGTTACGTAAAAAATAGCTCTTACTGGATGTAATTGTCTTTGGCAAAATGAATAAATGACCGGAATAGCCCCAGGAAAGCCCGGGAAAATGTGATCTTAATAACCAGAAGCTAAATGAAAATCTCTCGTCCATTTTCATGGGAAATAAACCATATGTGAAGGAATTAGATTTGGTTAATGTATCTCTATTGATATACGCTGAACTTGCCTTGCTGTAATCTATCTTCATTCCGATTCTTCAGTTGAGTCTTCCCTGGTAATCTCTTAGTATTTGCTATAAGTCTGGTGTGTAATCTTTCATCTATGTTCAGTTAGTCCTATTTTATCCCAGACTTTATAATCATGTGAGATTTCCAATACTCAGAATAACGCCCTTTAATTTTGTATGTTCATTTTTTACGATTTTATAAGACAAAGTCTAGGGGTGTGGGTATACTTTCCCCATCCACTTCAAAAGACCGCGGAAATTCATACTCTAAGAGGCAAAAACACTTCTTCAAATGTTTAATTTGTTTTGATAGGTCGGCGATTTTCGAAAAGTTTTCGGTGAAATGAATTTCTTGCACTTTAGTGCACCCAAAACAAAACTTGTTTTATTTTTGGACAATTAATGAAGGCACATTTAACTCAAGTGGTTTTTCTTCATCAAACAGTTCAGTTTGTTTTAATTCTATCAAACGCTTTAGATTCTCTTTGACGCATCAGGCTTGGTTATTTTTCAAGATGAATACAAAATGAAACGTGGATACGTTTACTGCCATCGATGGATGAGATATTACATGTCAAAATGCTAAATTCCCGACATCTCTTTACTTTAAAAATCTATTTTTAAACTCTCCTCTTTTTCTCTCTCGCTCTCCCTTTCTCCCTTACCGAACTGAAGTCTTTAACTTACATTGCTTCAAACGTAATCTAAACATAGCAGCACGAGCTGGATTTTCTAGCACAAAACATGATGGGAAACCGAGTCCTCGTGCTATTTTGCATCCCAAAAAAACTTCAACAAAGGGCTTATTCTAGTACACTTTGCAAGAAAAAGATAGAGTCTTTATAGAAAAATATGTTGGAGTAAAAACTAGTAAAAAGATCTTCTGATTTCTTTGTTTCAATTCCCGCTGGACTCGGACTAACATGATGCTTTGTGAGCTTTGATGTACGTTGCCTATTGTGAGCTGAATTTGAGGACAAGATCAAAAAGTGCCGCCGTCTTGTACTGGATTCTGGAATTGAGTTTGGGGACGAGATAGAGTTCGTACCCAGTCTTTCTTTGAATTTCGAAAAAGAGAATTTTCCATGATTTGAAACATTTCTGTCTTATGATCCTGGAGCGTTTAGTTTGTTTGGCAAGAGGTGGTTAACAGGTTTAAACTACTTTAACAACCTCTGCTTACTTATAACTAATTCACATTTATAATCTCCATCTGTTCCTTTCTTCTCCTTTAATTTTAAGCGTGACTTTTCTAATTTTATAAGTTAAAATTGTATATATATAATATATGTGTATATGTGTGCATAATAAACTCAAGTCTCAGGTCAAGTCTCGAGAAAAGATAATATAAGCAGTCAGCCATATTAAGGTTTTTATTCAGCCTGAAGACATGACGGTAAAACAAACAAACAAGCAACAAACAGACCTTGCCTTGCGAGGCTTTCATTAAGATTCCTTTGTTAGGGCTGGTGAAAGCCATATGGATAAAACAAAAAACAAAACAAACAAACGAAGAATTTTATCCTTAAAGCTTGAAGCCGGAAAAAAGACACTGTCCAAACTAAGAACAGTGAGACGTTTCAATAAAACAACGATTATTAATTCAGTGTAAATAATATACACAATAGTTGGTACAAAATACCGTTTATTTGTTCTTTTGTAATTACAATGAAGACAATTTTATTGATATCGATTGCGCAAATGTTTTAAATGCATCGATAAGTGATGTTTTATTGTTTAAGTTTATTCATTTAAATTCTTTCTTTACCAAAAGGTACCGAAATGCATCGATTTTCAAATGTCCGCCTTGTTGCTCGTTGATGCTTTACTTAAATGGTTGACATTTTGTCTAACCTTGAAGTTTGTTAAACGTTTTGTATAAGTTAATTGAATTATACAAAGAACCATTAACTAATCTTTTTTTTTATCGTACAAGTCATTTACTTTTATAATCGCATGAGAACAAACAAAGAACGTCCCGGCATGATATATCAGTCCGCAGTTAGTTTTGCCACTCGCAGCTGAGAATGTAAAACTGTACAAGTAATCGACAGGAAATCAATTTGAAAACTGGGAAAATACGAACGAAACATTTTAGTTGAGTATTTAGTCACTTTATGTACAAGCTATTTTTCTTCTTGGATTCTTAATCCACTTCAGAAGGTAGTTTTACACGTGTTACTGAGTGTAAAGAATTGTCAGTAAACTAAAGAAAGCGCCGGACAAGTGCAACATGTGTTGTAAAAATAACCGGCAGGCTCGTCAGTAATAATTGACTCGGATCTCGTAGTTAATGCGTATTCATGGAAATCTTCTTTTTATTCCTTATACATACCTATTTACATATAATGATTCATGCGGACGGAACAAAAATGAATGCTACATCAAAGGGAAGGTTTATATACGGCTAAGGTACATAGGTTCCGCGAGTGTTTTTATTGTGTAGTCAACAGCTCCTTAGAGTAACTGATGAAAAGACTAACCATCCAGTTTTACTCATGTTTTAGCCTGATGACAAAAGAAGATAATCTAGAAATATTCGAAATGTATAGTTAGTGGGGGGAGGGGAGGGGGGGCAGGTGCTAATCCCATGTCGTAAATAAGGCAAGCTTTTTTAACTGTTCACGGCCCTCGCTCTGAGGCTGCGAAGTTAGTCGAGAAGCAGAGTACCTTAAAAACCCTTACTATACTGAAATATAAAATGAGTTCGACGTGAAAGTAAAACATTCAGATATATGAAGAAGAGTCCCGTATGTATTGTCTGACACAACGTGAAATATTTCCTGTATTCAGTCCTGGGCGAGTGTCCAGCTTCAGACAGCCTCGAGGCGTTATAAAATTTTGACATCGAAGTGGGTTTTATTTAGCTTTCTAGGACCACCCACCCCTTCATCCCAAACCCGACTTGACATCGCGGTGTCTTTTACAGCTCTAGACCTTTATTTTTGTAATCCTCCAGATGTTGTAAAATTCGATCAGTTTAGCTTCTTGTTTACGCAGAAGACTGACGCATGATCAGCCAGGTACCGTTCATTTTTTCACGGGAGGGAGAGGTTGCAAAGTCACTTTTGAGTCCCAGTTCATTTCCTCCCTTAAATTGGAGGTGGGGTGGGAAAAGGTTCCCGAATAACATAGACGAGAGTTCATTGAAATTTTACTCTCAAAAAGAGAAAAAAACGGGGAAGTAAGGGGGAGGGGGAGGGGGAAGGGGGAAGGGGGGGGACTCAGAAAATTTATCACCTTTAAAGTTGTTACATCAGTTCCGAAGGCCTTCCTCTGCCTTTATCTATAAAACAGAAACATCAAGTTACGTCCTTACGTTTGGGAATAAGAAAAAATGTTTTGAAGCTTTTAGGTAACTGGAATAATTCCGAGAGTTCTGGCACAAATTTTGTTCTAAAAATAGCGTCCATCCTTAGTATCAGAATTAGAATACTCTTGTTTGCGATATGTTTTACGAGGGCATCATGTAGGTTTTTAAAGTTTACAGATTCGTTTCTTCCTGCATTTTCTGGACATTTCGTTGCATTCATTTAATTCCCTTAGTCCTTTTTATTTATAGGTTTTCTTAAAGATCGTAAAGTACTGAATGATCTCCCAAGTTGATTTTACTCCGCCATCAATACTTCCCATAGTTTCAAACGATAATCGCACTACTGGCTGTGAGTTGAACCCTCGAAGCGCCGTCGGAATGAAGAGCAAAAATCCATGTTTCATTCATCGATAGCGCTGCAGTTTATCAACAAAGCTGATTTGTTTTCCTCATCCTATCTTTTTAATTTTTTCGCTTCCGTTGATCAAATAAAAACCGAGCCACAAATCAGATTCGAGTTAGGGTTATCAGTTCAAGAGCGTTATAACTTTGTGGCGTCTCTCTGCTTTGGTCGATCAGTTGAGTACACGAAGACTATAGATATTCAGCTAAAACACTTAGATTGGGTTGTTTTGTCGCTTTTTAAAGTCATTTATTTGAGTCGTTCATATCTAAGATCCACAAGGTGTTGGAGAACAAAGTTTATATTTCCCAAGCTCCCGGAATGGTGTACCAATGAAGGACTATGACTTATCTTTCACTAACCACGTGTGAACTAAGAAATAAAAGACATTTTATCCCCTATCAATTTCTTCTTTGTAAGGTTCAAATTTCCTCAATCCATAAATAAACTATCTCTTTCTTTGTATAAATGACTTAGTTTTTCAGTCAATGCATGGTTTTCGTAAATGATTTCCGACGGAATAAAACTATCTAAAAAAAACTAACCCGAAGATATTTTGACTTGAGTGCTATCACAGTTTGTATTTTCTACCTTTACTTCGATAGTCTTTATTTCCTCCAACCTGATTGCAATCAAAGCAAAAAACTCTTAAATACAAAGTTTAGTGTCTGATCATTAAAACATTGATAATCTAAGGGCTGAGCCCCTGAGAGTCAAGACCATTTGTCGCCGAGATACTTTAAATCTTACCAAAAGAATGTTCCTATAATTTTTCTGTTTTCCAATGCTTTCTCTAGTGTTTATTGGCTCGATCGCTTAGCACTGGACGATAATTATTATTACACTTGTAATTAGAGTGTTTTAAAAACATAAACGGAAAATGGAAAAGCAAATAAAAGCGCGATCTTTCTTTAAACGGTTTATTTTCCAACGGCAAACAAAGATTAACACTTTGAGAAATTGGAGATTATACAAATGGTGTTTACTTAATCGATTTCCAAGTCGCTTGAAAAAGAGAGAATTATTAATTTCTGGTTCATATGGATCCATAAAAACACTGAATATAAACTGGCCTTAAATCAAACATTACACATCTAAGCTCAGATTTTATGAACATAGTTCGTGTTTTGATCAATATCTTTAATTAGAAATCTCTTTCGGAAATGTTAATCACGGAGAGGTTTTTTGTACAACGACTTTTAAGAGCTTACAAATTTAGGAGGTAACTTATCCTGAAAAGCTTCTAACAATAGATTCGTCTATCGTAAAATGTAATGAAACAAGAAATTTAAACGAGAAATTTAAACTTGTCATGGGGGTGAAGAAGAGGGGAGGGGAGGAGAGGGTCAGCAAAACAACGACAGACAGTAAGGGGGATCACATACATTTGTCAGTAAATTTGTTCCAAAATGAGGGGGGATCACTTAAGTCCCATAGTGCCTCGGGGCAGTCGGGGGGGATCAGATAATTTTATGGTGTCACATCGACACCCCACACCCCATCCCCCCACTGCCGATTTTTTGTTTGTTTGTTTGTTTGTTTTCTAACCGTCATTATTTTTCATTCTTTAACTTTTCTTTTGTTATCTTCCTTACTGTTGATTCTTTTTTTCCCTCTTTTTCTTTATCTCTTCTTTCTTCTATTTCTCGTTCTCTTTCTTTCATTTTCATTCGTTTAATTTCTAAACCTCTGCATTGCTTTCTCTTTATCTAACTTTAACTTTTGTTCTTTTTCTTTCTCTCGTTTCCTTTCTGGTCTTTTTCCTTTTCTTTTAGTCATTTTTTTTCCACGCAAAGAAATCTAATATATTGTCATTAGCAATGATCGATGGGGTTTTAGACACATTCAGGTGTTCATTGTGGCTTAAATTGCATATGTAAGCTTAGCACAGGGATCTTTTTGACTGTATCTCTGACACCATCAATAATATGGCAAAAACGTGAAACTAAATTATTCACTAACAGTGTCCGAAACAATTTACTCTGGACACTAATAGTCTTCGTCTTCTTTGTCTTTTTTATCGCCAATCAGCTTATTTCTGCTCACTATATAGGCTCTTGCTTAGTCTAATTGTGTAACCAATCGCCTTGGCGCTGTTGTGAGTTTTTTGACGTGACTGGATTAATCGTGTTGACTTTCAAACGGCTTACCGTTTTGGGCTTAACTTGACCTGACAATAAACGCAACTCCGGCCAGATTAATCTCTCAAAGTTTTCCGTGTCCTTAAGTCCTTGAACGTTCGCGCTGATTGTTCATGAACTGTATTGTGGAATTAAAAATATTGCACTTTCACTAGTTCCACGGGCTCAGTACTTTGTTCTCTCTTAGAGCAGTCCAGTTATATTCCACTTTCACAAAATAAAACTATAGTATAGTGATTAATATAAGATTTTTTCCCTTTGTGTCGACGCATTGTCACTGACTTTCGTTGCAAGATTTTCCCAGGGCTATCGAGTTACATTTCTTAGTTTTCTTCGCCTCTTTTGTTGGTATTTTCTGATATAGTTTTCAGCTTTGTGCGGAGATTTTGACCTGGGATAACGAGGCTATATACCCGATAAATCTATCCCAAGATATTAGAGCTTAAAAGCAAGTGCTAAACAAAAGAAAAACCTCAAATCTTTTCCTTCCTATGTACAAAATCAATCAATTATCATGAAATCAAAAGAGCTTTTTCTTTATAAATAAATCATGGGCTTCGAAGGACAAAGACCTCGAGATACGTTGCTTTTTATGCGATGAAATATGGGCAATTTGAGGTCCACTTTTTCTGGCGTCAAAATCAAAACTACACGTAAACCGCTTCGTTCGAGTTGATTAATTGTTTTTCCCTTACAATGGAATAATTCCTTAAAAGCCAGAAAACAATTTTATTTTGGTTACAAGTCTTAGGAGGTTGTTAATCTCTAAATTGCAATCATTATTTCAAAAGATGGATGCATTACTCTAGTAAGAGGTGTCTTCTGAACACTGAATTGTTGTCATTGAATTCGCTTAATCCCAGAAGCTTTGTTTACGAGGTGTTCTTCATCCACTTGAAATAGACCCATTGTTGACAGCCTTTTAGTCTGGGAACATGGTTCTTCAGAAGGTGCATCGCTATCTTGTCAGGCGCTCATATAAGGTGCTCTGTGTGCTAAGTAAGGGTGGTCAGATCCATGATCAGTCCTAAAGGGTAGCCTTACAACAAGAAACCTCTGACAGCCGTCTCGAATATTAAGTTTTAAGGTTTTTTGTGTACTAATATCTTGGACTAGATTTATAAACTTGATTATGGCTGCTTCACACCTGATCATAATCCAGTCACCTGGAAGCTAGAGTCTCCGAGAATGCAGGTGGAACCGATAATATTGCTTCGTATCCCTCTCTCTATTCAATGAAAAGTTAGATTCCACATGAACATTAATGTTAATTGTGTAAGTTAAGAGCGCTTGAGGCAATATTGGGGGAGTATAACGCTTTAGATGTCTTCTGAAACTCATGTATTTGGAAGAACAATTGATTATACTCCAAGTGGCAATAGTGGTCATTTCTTCTTGTTAGGAATCGGGACTTTATTTACCTAGCATTTTATTTTTAGCTAGAGTATATAAATCATCTAATTATATATATAAATTGCTGTCTTAACTGATCGATATGGATTTCTAATCGCTTATTGAAAATAGGTGGTACACTTATGTAATCGAAAAGCAAAACAGAATCCAAAGCCTTTCTGAGTGGTTCAGGTCGATTGCTTCGCCAGAACCTTCCATTGTTATTCAAAGAACCGAGAATCATACTGCGAGCCGTCTCTTCTAGACAGCAGATCAGTTATTAACCTCGCTAGATACCCCCTGCGTTCTTGCTCTCGAAATTTTCTAGTTGCGACAAGCCGACAAGACTTGCAGGGAATGGAGACGTCGAGAGACAACCAGAAAATAGTTGAACAATAAAACCTTGTGAGATTCCCGCTGTGGTTAAATTGCCCCCATTTCCAGTTGAAGATGGGCTTAAATATTCCTAGCGAGTATGCGACAAAATGACCAAGAATCTCATTCTCGTCTATTTGCTCATTCAATCTTCTGTGTACAAGTTTTAATTTCAAACAACTTGAGTTTAACTTTGTTTACTTATGCCGTAAACGCACAGTTTGAAAATTTATAGCCAACTTCCTAAGCATGGCTATCTTTCCCCCAGAACGGTTGAGTAATTTTTTTAGTGCATCTTCTTGCGGCCGAATCAATAAAGGCAGGCTGTCTTAAAGCATTAATTTATGGGAATGGCTTTCAGAGAAACGCCAAAACATAGCCTCAAGCGATTATTAGCACTGAGTGCGAACTGTTATCATTTTTCAGCTATGAGGATAAGTGAGTCATCTCGACCATTTTTTCCATTTAGACATTACTTTCTTCCTGTTCAAGGCTCTTAAAACTACTAAAGCGATCCAACGAAACTCTTGAATTTTAAACATTGAAATCAGAGAGAGAAAGTGAAGACATAGGGCAATATTTTAATTGATAACTCAGTTGACTCAATTGATCGACGGTTGAGTCAAGTAATCGTTTTGTATCCTAGAAATATACTCTTTCCTCAGAAGAACGTGTCCTTTGATACCAAATAACCCTAAAAAATCATGGCCGTTGAAATTTGAAGTACCAGAAACCGAATTTTCGACGAACGAAACACGACTTGGTTTCTCGCCTTCAATTGCAATAAACGGACCGTTTGTCTCGATTCAGAAGTTGTTTTGAAATGTCAACAATACATCTACGTTTGAATGATTAACTGTGATGGGAGGAGCACGGACAATATATTTATGTTTATCGTGTAAAGTGATAAGTATAGAGCCAGTCGTCATTACTTCTTTGTAGTGAGTAGCTAGCGTGGCGCCTCAAACTCTCACCTTAATGATAGCCATTTGCAATAGAAATCAGTAGCACTGATAAGGACTGCACAACAACCATTAAGTGCAGCGAGGAAATAATCAGGTTAAATTAGAAACACCTAAAATGCTGTTGATTTGTTTCTTCCTTCCACTTGGCCCCTCGAAAATTTGGGTCTTAATAAAATTATGGAGATCAGAAACGTATTGAAAGATTGAAATGCTAAGTTGGCGATCTTTTCATTTTCCTTTCGAGTGCTGTGGGAGGGATTTTTTTCGATTAGAAATCTGCCCACATAAATTTGATTCTTAGCACTGCATTTAAAAGAAAATAACACGATTGTTTCGATACACCTTTTTTCCTGTTGTTTTGGTCTTTGTAAGAGCTATTCAAAACACCAAAACCATAGACTGTCATCCATCCACCGACCTGATAGATTGATCTTCACTGCCAAGGGAAATAAGAACTGAGGGAAAAGCTCTTTATTACTTTACTTTTAATTGCTTTAAAAGCAGTTCGAAGACGGATGGCTGAACTAATAACCGCTATTTCGCATCAACCTCTTTAAAGACACTTAGAGGCTTTCTGGGCAATCGATTTGTTTGTTTTAATCTCAGAACAGCCTTAAGTGATTGATGTAATAAGTTTTTAACCAGGTGTGATTCGATTCCAAACCCCGTAAAGAACTTTGAAATGGTAATGAAAATATCCCTTCGACTTGGTTCAAGTTTTCCTTATCCTCCAATAGTTATCTTTCTTGTCCATGCTCTGAAGACATCTTAGACACTCCATCTCGGTCGAATATCTCAAATTGCGTTGGAAGATAAGGTTCCAAACAACCACCAGAATGTGTGTAATGTTGGCTTTCTTGTGTCGTGTCATGTGCGTGCTCATCGTATACAATCTCTCTAAAGTCAAAGACGAAGCTTATCTCTTCCATCACTCAGGAATAGAAAAAGCTTAGCAGTGTTCAGTGAGCCAAGAACCTAGAACAATACAACGTATTACACACTGCCCCGACTGATTAAAAACAAATTGCTTAGCTCAATTTGCTCTCCCTCCTATCAGTACTTATTTCAGACAGATTTTCTTATCGAGGGATCTTCACATCCTCTGCCTCGCGAAAAACCTTAATGGCCTTGGACAAACGATTGTATTGGGTATATATTTTAAAGGGGAGGTGCAGTGGTCAAAGTGTTTGAGGGTTTGGTAATGTTGATATATTTGAATATCGCTATCAAGCTTTGAAAGAGCACAAACATTAGATTGTTTTGAAAGGCATTTATCTGTCAATAAAAGCACATTGTCTCTTAAGTAAAAGCTGTAAAAGCAGAAAGGCCAACACTCTAAACTTGCACGCCTGCTTGGTCATTCAATCGTATTTTTATTGTGGATCATAAAGACGTCCTTTATGAAAGGCCATTCTAGACTCTTCCAATCCACTCAAATTTATATTGAAAAGTCAATAAACAAACAAACGAGGAACATATAGATATGTTTACATCGGCATGCAATCAAGTAATCGACACGTTTTAAAGTTGTTGACAAAAAACTCCTGCAGTGGATTTACAAAAGATCGTAAATACCTGTGACAAAACAAGAACAAAGACTAAACCACATACACATTGTATCAGCGCTATAGAAGCTTGCTGAGTCCTTTGAATGGTACTCATTAGGAGCAAATTTGCTTGCTTAGCGGATGATGTAAATAAGTCTTTAAGTGGTAATTCTTAGAAGAAAGCGGACGCCAAAGCTCTGATAGGTTCTTTTAGTCATCCTATTCTCCGGTTGGCTCGACCAATTGTTGTTTAAACCACTTCAATCGGTCATTCATCAATCAACTCAACTCTCGACTGTCAGTGATAATGACTTAATACCTCTTAAGCCAAACGGCTCGGCGAGAAATGCAATTCACCAATGGCTTTTCGACTCATTACCATCTCATTAAAGCTACATCTGTAGTCACTTAAGCCAATCAACTTGTCATCATCCCAATTTTGATTGGAAAAAAACCTCAAAAACGATTAAAAATAGCAAGAAGACATTAGGACTCCGACCAAAACACCCAACAAAATGTACTTAGAACGAGAAATTGTGCTCGTGTCGTCTGGCATTTTGACTAAAGGGGTTGGTTTTTCGTCGGTCTCGTTGAAACTGTGGTAGTATAAACCCCTTACTTATCTGAATCCTAACATGTCAATCAAAGGCTTGTTATGGAAATTTGGCTCTTGCAACTAGTACATCAAACCAAGCTGCCTCTTTGCCCACAAACTCATAGCATCACTTTCACAACATACCCAGTCTGGTAAGAGTTTTATAGGGTTAAGAGTATCCGGACGATAAGCGCAAGATAAATTCGCTTTGAATTTTAACTTTCCTTTATCGAATACAAAAAGGGGCGTGCGAGAACCAGCCAAAGGCGTAAAGCATACTATTGATTATTTAAAGATAACTAAGAATATTTTGGCTTTGACAAGACGAAAACAAATGCCCTACTTCGGTCCAGAATAAGAGCATCAAGGGAAAGGGATTTGACGATTGTAATTCAACATTAAGCGCGTAATTGCTGAATTGTATACCGTTTGGCCAATTGAAAAAGGCTAAACATGAACACATTTAGAATGGCAACGTGTCTGAGGCTAATTGATAGTGACGACTAGCCAATCGTAGCAAGTTTTGATCGTTTTTCCCGGTTGTTTGTAAAGAAGTAGGCGGGGAAGTGCATTTTGGCTTTCTCACGGTTCCATTAGACTTGTTTGGGAACCAATCACCGTCGAGTCTTAGCATGTCAACCGTTTAACAAGTTTGACATTTTTATTCGCGATCATTATCACCGACTTAAAACGTCGCCACTTATGCCGCGAGCGCATTGAGACTTACACAAACGGTCTTTGTTTGCCTTTTCTTAGGCTCCTGAAATTACTCCTTCATTTCAAAATTCGAAAACATTCAGTGCTCATTAAATCAAGACGTCGTGCAGGAAGTATGGATGAGAAGACACGCTCAAACCCGTTCTCTATTTCTAATATTTTAAGTTCGCCCAGCTCAAGAGATAATGCCCAAGACAGAGAATTTACCACCACGAGTGAAAATGAGCGAGATAAGGACAAAACTGAAGTAGCAGACGACAAGGGTACGGTAGGAGGTAGCTTTACTCTCGGGGGAATCCATTCGGACCGTAAATCACCAACACATGGCAACCTCTACGACTGGGAAACAGAATCCACTGGACGTATCCCCGAGAAATCTCTCACAGACTTTGATCGTAAGTACATAGGTTTTGACACATGGACTGTATTTTTTTGTCAAGTTGACTGTGCTTGTTAATATGTACTTCGGTACCACTAAAATCAGCCGGGCTCGGGGTGAAACTGTGAAAGGGTAGTGGAAGAGCGAGCTTCTTATAGGTAACAAGGGGTCAAGATTATATGAATAAAGATTCTTGTTTTGAAATTTGTCGGTTTATTCTATAGGAATTTCAGAGAAAGAACTTCAACTTCAAGACGATAAAAAGGACGACAGCAAAAAAAGAAGGAAGAAGAAAACACGGACAGTGTTCTCGCGAAGTCAAGTCTACCAACTCGAATCAACATTCGAAGTGAAGAGATATCTGTCTTCTTCGGAACGAGCTGGGCTGGCGGCTCAGTTGCACCTTACAGAAACACAAGTGAAAATATGGTTTCAAAACAGAAGAAATAAGTGGAAACGACAAATTGCTGCGGAAATGGAAGCTGCAACCTTAGCGCAAGCAAACCAGCATCGAATGGTTCGAGTTCCTATACTTTACCACGACCAAGGCCGTTCAGACCATCCACATACACCTTATCCTTTCTATCACTACCCATATGCTAGCATGCAATACGCTGGGCCAAGTTTTCCACATCTCTTCGCCCACCCTTTACGGCCGTCCATGAGCTCTCTCGTATGAGATGGAATTCTCAAAAACTCATAAGATATGGCATGTTTGGTAAGTTTGCACAGAAGCCAGGTGGTCACGAGTGCCGTGAGCTGCGAACAAACCAGCCAGACAAAGTAAAGGACAAAATCGATCACGACGTTGGAATCAGATACATTACTCAGTGGTTGTGCTTTAAAATTGCTATGGACCCATGACTAGTCTGAGGGAACTTGTTGGGGCAATTTCTCAAAGAACACAAAGAAGTAAGACTAAAAACCTTTGAGGAACTCAGGCAAACTTCCTCCAAATGAGAGGAAATCAAGCTTGCAAAACATTATGAAGTATTATTAGTGTAGATAAGACAAGTCATCTTTGAAATTGAGTACTATTATACATAAGAAATTTGGGACAAATTTTATTTGCTGCTTTTACAGGAATATATTACTTTCCAAAGTCGTACAAGGACGCGGTCAAACTGTACAAAGCTGTGGGTTTAAGATATTTGATAATATTGAGAGTGCTAAACTCTCAGTGTGTTTACTAACAATATTTACACCTATTTATTGGGTACGAAATTGATTGGGTCAAAGAGAGCTATTCTGTTGATATGTGCTCGAAGTATCTTGGTCTATAGCTTTCTGCACTCCAAGTTTATCGTTGGTTTTAGAGTGCTAATAGCATTCTTTGGATTATGATTACAAAAAAACGGCCATGGCAGATCTCTGTCTTAACACCGAATACTTATCACTGTTATGAAGCCACATGATATGTTTTCTCTCTCTCTCTTCTTTTCTTTAACAAAACAGGAGCAATAACTTCAAACAAAAGCATTAAAGAATGGCGTTGAACAAGCGCAAAAAGAATCAATATGTATAAACTTCTAAAGAAAATCACTTTGAAAGTTAAGGTGTCTAAGGAATCATCTATCAGTAGGAATGATTTGGGAGACAAACTGTACATAACAATCACCCTGATCAATTTTAAGTCCTTTTTTTCAAATAAAAGCTCTTTGAACTTGGATGATTTGCTTTGGTAGATATTAGACCGCGTCGTGCCGTTTCAGTACATTAATCCGAACAAAGAAGACAATTTTTGCTCTCAACGCATCAAGTTTAGAATGCCATCGACGAAACTTTTTGGACTCAGTTACAGTCTATTCCTTGGCAAAAATTCCCGTTCGAACTGAACAAAACCAAACATTCACTGTTTTGCTTCTCATTAGGAAGAACATCAAATGCGATTTCCATCACATTTAGAAGTTTCTAAGGTGCTAATGTAATAGCTTGAAAAAATAAAATTTAATTTTGTCTTCAAAAGCTAAAGAAACTTCGTCAAAAAGCTTTGTCAAAGCATTTAGAGTTTATTGTTTTTATTGACACTCTGTGGTCAGTTTGCCTTAAATCAAACCACTTCGTTTTGTTAGGAATTGTTTTAACAAAACACCTCTTAATCTCCACAGAACCTTGCTACCAAAACGTTTGACAGTAAGTTATCGTTAGGGGCAAAGCCTTTAGTTATTCATTCTGATTGTGTTTCTAAGTTGTTTACTGAGTGAAGGTCGATGCTAACCGCAGCCTTCTTCTCTGCAGAATGGTTTTAAGTTTGAAGTGTCTGGATAAAATGGGTGGTGTTCAAAAGTAAGTTCGTTCAAATTCCTTTTAGGTAGGTAGATGTTTCCAGATAGGAATTATTATTTTCCTTCAGTGCTATCTTTTGTTCGTGTGAACGATTACAAAGTCCCTCCCATGAAATCAACTCGTTGCTTAACGTGGTTAAAACTGCTTCATAATACAAACGTGCAAAAAGTACAACACTGAGCCCCAAGCTTGATTATCAGTTTCTAGGCGTTTGTTGGTCTTTCTGAGTTGGCGCTGGCAAAAACTAGGAAGTCCTGTTCTTAGTTCTTAATTTAGAAAGTAAACGAAGCAAAGAAATGCAATTATTTCATTGAATCAACTGATAATTCACACATTATAACATTTATCAAATTCACCAAATAGCTACCATTAGCGCTGTTTCTACGAGCTGAAATATTTATGAGCTTTAGGGATTTTCTAAGTGGTTCTTTGCAATATAAAACTTTATTATTCACCTGGCTGATGGAGAGGAAGAGTTATAGTTGCAATAACTGGTCAAGAACTCGTTAGACACGGGCATTTTAAGAGAGCCTATTTGTTGAAAGCTCACGACTTCCTCGATATTGCTGCTAGCATCGGTTAAATACGAACTGCTCCAAATACCAAGTACTTTGCCAAATCCAATCAGAATCGATGTAATCCTAGAATATTCATTCCCCAACAGCTTGTACATCCACTTTACCAGTCGGTCGTTTCACTTTGCTCAAATGTATTTAGCTACTAAAAACTCTCACTAATGACCCTGATGGCTTCAATTCATCAGGATTCCTCTGAAAACGATAAGTCATCTTCTTTCCTTTCCAACATCACGAGTCAATTGACTTTTTTCTGACGGTAATCACTTTACTGAATTGTTCTCTAGTTCTCAGTTTGCGCTTCCCAGCCTTAAACCCGAAACACTTGTTTCGCACACAAGTTCAATAATTTTTTGTATCAAATTTCGGCATCATTTATTTCATGCCAGAACGTATCATATTTCCTTTGAAGAGATCTTTTCACAAGTAGCTCCATTTGGCTGAGACTCACCTACTTATTATTTTTATTTATTTTATTTTACACAATTTGCCAATAAAGGCAGGGACCTTCCACAGAGGTTTAGCTCAAATAATGGCAAACCAACCATCACTCAAACAGAGTCAATGTCTTGCTAGCCTCCCTAAGGTTTTCAACTGGTTTGAT
Source organism: Stichodactyla mertensii (assembly GCA_011800005.2). Classification (NCBI taxonomy): domain Eukaryota; kingdom Metazoa; phylum Cnidaria; class Anthozoa; order Actiniaria; family Stichodactylidae; genus Stichodactyla; species Stichodactyla mertensii. The sequence goes on along the minus strand of JAAAQI020007793.1, from coordinate 16,631 downwards.
GTAGGGCTTTTCATCAACACATAGGCGTATTTGCTTAACGTTTTCAGTACTGTCGAAAAACAGTTCAAAGAAATTTACCCTTCTCAAATTCTAGCTTTGGTGGTGTCGATTCGTGTGAGGAAGAAAAAATAAACAGACGGAGAAAGATAATGACAAAAACATATAAATTCAACTCAAAAAGCCGGCATCAATTATTACAGGGAATAATTGCGTCTCAAGGGAAGCGATATTACAAGCCTTAGGGTTGCTTGGATGCCTCAAGCTCAGGGCTTTCTTTATTATTAGTACCTTCTTATCAGTGTAACTAAACCTCGACATTTCCTTTCTATGTGTAAGGGAATTCAGAAATTCGTGCTTGCATGGATCTTCACGATTCCAAGAACTGACAAGTCAATGAATGTTTTGTTTGACTATCTGATTGCCTTCGAGAGAGTTTTGGCAATTTTTTAGGAGCTACAGTCAGGTATTTCTCAACGTAAAATGCTAAACAATGAAGATATGAATGACAAGTTTTGAACTATCTCTAACGTCTAACAATGTAGATTAATGACAACATTTAAGAGTGATCTTTTAGGTTCTTTTTCATCGCACCTGCTGGGTAACAATGTGAAAGTGAATTCCTTGGTGGAAAAAAACCTTTTTGTTTGTTGTTTTGGGGTTTCAGTTTCAGGGTGAAACTATTAACAACAACAAAATCCAGCGACTAGATTACATATCAAGACTCTTTATAAAATCTTCCAGCTATACCTTCCTTAAGCATTAGTTCCAAGCTCAGGACGGACAATTCAGTTTTCGGCAGATTTAGCTTCTGGAAGACTACGTGCAGTGGTTTCGGCAAATTGTAAACTTCCCGTTAATTTGTCGGCGGTTCCTCAAAGGGAGCACTTACGAAGATTAATAAGGCTTGATGGGCCGTTCGACAGGACTTGTTTAATGTCCTTTGCGTACCCAGTAACAGAGACATATTTCGTGGTAACTCAAGTACATATGTATACTTATGGCTAGTAAAACTAAACATATATTGTTATCCCAATTGATATTCAGTCCTGATTGGTATACTGAGGCCTAAAATGCCTAAAACACTGACAATTTATAGCTCTTTATTAATTTTATTGCCTCTAAAATGATCACCGTTCCATTGAAGGATGCTTGTCGTTTACGGAAGGTGCAGAAACGAAGAGACAATTTGAAATTCAGGAAACCCTTTCTGCACTGATTTTGCCAGTGTCGGGGGATTTTCGGACAGAGCTTTATGGACAAAAAGTATTGGAAGTAGAGACTGAATGAGCCACAGTAAAATACTGTCAGCCTGTCTGGAGTCGACGCCATTTCGATTCAAGTTGAATTTAAGTTAACTAAATTATGAATAAAGCACAGTTTAGAAAAAAAATCAATCGATGTGAAACTCAATCGGCGACAAACCTACGCCCAAATTTAATCTTACGCGTAAGTATGTCTGGTTCATTTTTTCTGTCCATGTTTACGAAATGTTTCTGTTGTGCTGTGAGCTAATAGAGGCACCATTGACGCAACGAAACTAATCATTGCGTTCTGTGTGAAACTGAAAGATTGATGGACTTTTTGCGGCTGAAATGAGGCAAATACATACGACGCATTTCTCTCTTAAACAATAAGATATCCATCCCCGATTACTCTTCGACTACTGATTCAATTGGAACTCTTTTCGGAAATTTGTATTGGAAGAATAGTTCCCTTAAAACTCAAAAATCCATTTTAAAAGTTCAATAAGATTAGACCAGCTGATAGTTTCTGGCTTTGATTTCACAAGGTTTTGTCAACCGAGCAAGGTGTTCAAGTTCGTGTTTCATGTTTGCTATCGGGCTTGACAGTACATGATGAATGGTCAGTAATTTTTATACCCGATAAGATCTCTCTTCTTCTCCTTTTTCCGACAAAATAATTCCATTCAATTTGTAAGTAATTTAGAAGTATTTCGATTTGTCACACAAGACTTAAGAGATCCGTGTACAAAACCACTCACACTCTACGACCTCAATATCACAAATACTAGAAATTTCTAATCTTTTAAATAAAGATTTTGTCATCTCCTAAAAGCAAATAATAAATCATAGCTGAAGTTGATTTAGTCACAGATAAACTTTTACGGAAATTAAGAGAAACGGGGTATTTTCCCCTTATCTTTTTCTTTTTAGTAATACATTTGTTAGTTCTGATTTCATTAAACCATTTCAGTTTAATGTGGAATTCAGTCCTCATTTAACAGAAATTAACGTTTTTTATTTATTTTTATTTTCTTTCTTTCACCTTCCCTTCTAATCTTTCCATCTTCTCAGCTATTTAAAGTCTTTCCTCTCTTAAGTCATCTCCGATGAAAATAGACATGATTATTCCTTCACTTTTCCTTTCCATTCAAATTCTGTGTGTGGTATTCATGGACACTCGAGCTTCCCGGCATTCCCTTCATGCATGTTTCCGCGAGTCAACCACTGCTATTCACTTTATTGAAGGCTTGACTCGGCATTGTCTACATCTAACCATTTATCAGTCACCCTATCCCCAAATCATAACTATCAATGATCCCTTCTAACGATTCCTTTATGTGACGCTCTTTATTCTTACTGGCTGAATTCTATACCCTTCTTACTTGCAATTCACACTTATCACATCCCTACGTGCTACTTGCCGTCTGTATACCAAAATTTACTTTCACTGTCTTCTTACTCACAGTTTCATAGTTTCTTTCTGCACTAATTTCATAGCAAGTTTAAGTTATCCATTATGCTAAGGCTTTATCAGTCCAAGTTCGATTTCACTTTATTCACATGGACGAAAGTCAAACTTTGCAGGTTGTGTCCTAAGTTGCATTGCCTGATAACCGCTGAGGTATATCTTATGAATTTGAAAGTCGCTATTGAAAACCAAGATAAATGAAAGCCAATACAGCTCAATAGCGTGAAAAAAATAGCTTATGAATAGTTCAGTGAAGGTCCGAAGGACAAAAAACTTGAGCCCCCAAAAAACGATATTTCGTCACTGAGAAGACAAACAACACTAGCTTATGCCATAAGTTTTTCCGTTTGTAGCTTCAATATCACTCTTAACAAAACAGAAGGCAGTTGTCCAACATCACTTTGTCTTTACTTGTGTTTTTATTTAAGAATACAAAGGTCTTCCTTTAATTGATATCTCTCAGTATAGCCCCGAGGACAATAATTGCTTGTTTTTGCCATTAGGCAAAGCGAATGATCTATATGGTACTTTAGTCTATATTGAAGCTTCATTTTAAACATGTGCCCACAGTAGAGCATTATAACCACACAGCAGACCAATTCATACCGTACCAGTGATAACATTAACATTTCAGCCCATCCCTCACTGTTCCATAACAGACAAAACAATGGAACCCAACTTCGCAGCACTTATCTCAGTTTATAATAATAACACCAAGAAGCTTAATCCTTGGGGCAGTTTATCTTAGCTCTCTAGAACTGGGATCCCAGGACTTCAGTCCTTACTTCTTAAACCCTTGTTATCAAGTGCAAGCATATTCCTGTCTCACAGAGTAAAGATAATCGCAAACATGAGTTAAACAAATATAACTTTGACTGCGGTCTTGGGTTTTGGTGCAGTTTTCCATGAGCCAGAAGTATTGAGCCAATACATCAAACTGTTTTACTAACACCGTTCTAATTAAATAGTGCTCTTTAGAGTCCTGAGGAACTTTAAAACAAAACTACAAGTTTACTAAACGTTGTATTACTAATAAGATACCCCTCTGTGTACATAGTACACAAACAAATCTACCGGTATCATGAACAACACGAGTAAGTACCCACGCGTTTCCGTGACGACTTAGCCAAGCCAATATACTTGATAGCTGTATGGTCGGGTAATTTTATGTCAGTTTGGAGTCGAGAATTTGGAGTATGAATAGTTTTAGTAAAAAGCCTACTTTGTACTACTTGAATGCAATACAACAAAAGATACTTGAGTGCAGGCCATTTAGGAGTCGTGCGTACTCTCCATAAACATCTTAAAACGTGTTGCAATGCTAAACATTATTGAGTAACATATATTTGTATTTTTTAAATCTCGGTTCGCGTGACTCAGGCATTGGCAACTTTGAACTACATCGCTCGGCTGGAACAATTTGTAGGATTTGTGTCTTTGTTAGGGTAGTGTAATTTACAAAGCTGATTAATTCAGTAGAATTCCCGCTCCACCCGCAGAAGATGGCTGTAGTTGTACAGCCGAAATAGTATTCAGTTAAAATGTTTCAAAATCTTCTCATCTTACTATTCATTATAAAAATGTATGCCGGCTCACAAGTACACGTTTACAGTTTTGAATATATGTTTTTAGTAGCATACGCTTTGCTCAATTGATGAGATTCCACTGTGCTGTGACAGTAAAGACAAGTGTTTCTGATTTGATCTTAAATTAGATTGAACACCAATTTACGTTGAACAGGCAGCTCGGTTGCTGTGGAGACCCTGGTTACCAAAAATACGTGTAGCCAGTGGTTTCAGTTTGCCAAGTTTAAGGCAATTAATGCAACAATTTTTCAACTTTTTCAACACCTGTTATAGTAGTTGAATATATATTTTTGAGGTAATGAAATTGCAATAAATATTCAAAGTGCTAAGGGATAAGTTGAATTGAATGAAATATTAGATGAAGTAAACAAGTCTGGAAACCAGAATATAGAGGAGGACCGAGCAAAGAGTAGAGAGAACGAAAAAATGCAAATGAATAAATGGGAACTCAAAACACCTGATATAGTAGTTGAATATATATTTTTGAGATCATGAAATTGCAATGAATATTGAAAGTGCTAAGGGAAGTTAAAATGTGAATGAATATTGCTGTTTAAAACCTTGGTACTTGAAGTCAGCACGATACATCAACACTGAACTTAATGCCCAAAAATCAAAGCTAAGATTTGTTCGTTTTCAAATAAATTTTAGGCATCGCTAACCGTTTTCAAGTGGATATCTTCTAGTCAAATGTTTCCACTTAAGCGTCTTTCATCGACAAGTCTTTCTGACGCCTTGAAACGTTTTATTCTTTGTTCTCATCAATATTGGTACCTTCACTGTACCGTTACCAAAATGTCACCAAAAATTGTAGAGTTCTCGAAGCGCTCCAGTTTTTTCGGTCTCTTTGGAGAAAGTCCAGGAACTGTTGTAGATTTTGTTTCAAGATTACACACATTCCAAAAAAAAAAAAAAAAAAAAAAAAACCACACACACACACACAAAAGCCATAAATACTCTTATAAAACGCCTGTGTCTTCTTTACAAAGTGCCCCAATATTGCCCCTATTCTTCAAAGCCTGGATAATTACTGAGACATTTGACGCCAGTGCCCGTAATAACGATGATTGTTATAAGACTTGAACGCATGGTCGAATTGGTGTTTTGATTGGCTTGGTGTCATCAGTCAATGGGCTCGTGCTTCACACTTATGACTCGTTAAATTTATACCGTTTTTGCATATCGATCAAGTGAAATCATATACACCAGATCATAGATTGTACTTCATTCATCTGCTTATCTATTGATTTTTGGAGCTGAGTCAACGGCAAACAGTTCCTAGGCCTTGCCATTTTGTTGCACCATCTTCAAGTATTTGATGTTTATTTTGTCTGACTATTCGTATGACCCAGCATAATGCCTAAGAAACTTTGTCAGTACCTAGAGTGAATAAAATGCCACGGGCTTCGTGAAAAAAAAAAAAAAGAATTAGTAGAATTTCAAAACTTTATAAAATGGGAAAGTTTTATGACCAAATGGAGTGAGTCAACCAAGATCAGAAAGTGATTCACGTTTCTGCTGTGTATGATGTTTCTACCTAGTTGGTAACATTGGTTCATCTGAAATTGATTAAACATTGGAATACCCCAGGCTCGGTTTTTGGTCCCTTATACCGGGAAAGTCCTTTTTTGAAGACAGGCCTTGGATGTAGGGAGTTCCTGAGCTTCAAGCAAGTGAATCAGAAAGGTTTCATGATGTAACAACGACGGATTACTCATTTTTGTTGTTACATTGTGTTATCAGACGAACTCAGGTCATACAAGCAGTTCTGGTCGTGAATAAAGCAATTGAATATGATCTTTTAAAATAAAAATAATACAAAACAACAAAGTAAACGCTTCACTCTATACAAATTTGTTTGTTTTTCAGAAACAAATGGTACGTTTTCAAAAGCTGCAATTGCCTGCCTCAAACTGCTAAAGTTACTTGCGTGCCTGAAGGAATTCGGGAGGAAAACCCGAGAAAAGCAGCTTTAATGCGACATGTTGTTTCCATATGTTTGCGCCCGTTTGCCTTGGGCTGCATTGCTAAGTACTTCAGTTTTACAGAAGGTCTTCTTTCAGCTGGTAATTACCACTCAAACAAAGCAAAACAGTCATTTATTTCTCTTGCTACAAGGCAAAAGTTTACGATGACATGCAGATATTTTAACACCACATGTGTAGATTTCTAAATGAATAAATTAGTCGTTTTTATTACTCTGCCTGGTTGGTTTGCTAGCGCTTCCTTTACGCCCTTGGGCAAGTGGTTCAGTTCCTTCCATAGTTACTTCGATTAATCTAAAGTGATTTTTTAAGGTTTCGTTCTACTTTTCGATATTACAAATTAGGATTTTCACTGTATCCATTGAAATCTGGGTAGGTAATTTAAATTTTAGTATTAAATACAAGACTATAGATCGGGGTATTTCTGGAGCAAACTGTTGCGTTCTAGTTAAAACTCAGACGTGCTGTTGATTGATGCATAAGATTTTAGACAACAACAACAACGAAAAAACACAAGCTTAGGGCTTAATCAAAATTGACCTGACCATTAAAAGTACCGAACAAGCAAAACATTGTAATGATCAAAATTGGAATACACCAACTGAAATTATTAATCGATAGGTTTTAACTTTGAAAGCTAAATCCTTACGTTAATTCGGCTAAGAATTGCCTTATTCGTTATTTCTCAGGAATGTTTACCACGATAGCAGGTGTTAGATTCACAGTTTAACACAAATCCAAGAAAATTATCGCTGACACTGTGAAATATGAGCTGCGTTTGAAACTGAAAGCCGACGTCGCATGGCCGCTGGCCAAGATAGATAGCTGACTATCACAAAGGACATCTTAACTCGTTTGTAATAAATGTAAAATCAACAATCCAGTCTTGTTTGCTCAAGGGGAAGTTTTCAAGAGAGTTTTGTAACGACAGTTTAATAGTTGTAGAAGAGAAAATCCTGCCTCTCATGAACTTAACTTCCAACAAGATTGTTTAAATCAGTTTGAAGTGAAAAAGTTCGTTTTGTGACTATCTTACTGCTGAGAACATGAGCTAGATTCAACCTTTTTGAAACTTGGAACCGGCAGGTGATTTTCCACTGTCTGAGTAGAGTTCTCGTTGTTTTGATAGCCATTAAACTAACGATAGATTGCACAGATAAAGAGAATTCTATCCAATTATAACTCGTGTTGCTCAATAAAAAAAATTATTATTTCACCGGGTTTTTTTTAAAATTTTATTATTATTATTATTATTATTATTGTTGTTATTATTATTATTATTATTATTATCATTATTATTATTATTATTATTATTATTATTATTATTTATTTTATATATATATATATATATATACTTGTTTTTCACTCTGGCACAGAAATCTCATTATATTCTACTAATTTTATTCTTCCATAGAATTCAATTTTAAAGTGAAAGTCGTTTCCTCAAGCTTAGCCAATTTCAATGAAATTGCACTAGTTTTTAGTATGGGACAAAATCCAAACCATGTTTTGCGCAGTTATCTGTGCGTGATGTTGCCTATAGCTCCGGCCTGGTCTGCGTTTGCTTTCAGTAAGAAAGAAGGTTACATAGATGAATTTTGAAGTGGAAACGATTAAATAAAGTTAAAAAATAAAATCCAAGAATTGATTGGATAGTACAGGAAGCCATTAAGACGCTGATTTGAAGCACATCAGGTCAGCGACAGCAATAGAACTTGAATTTACACACGATAGCCGGAGTTGTTCGACGCTGCCACCATTTGAAATATGCGTCCTGTCGCGACTACTGTTGTCTCTAAAGTATGGCACAAGCTAAAGACAGTTTGATATCATTAACACGATATTTTCCGTACAAAAAGGACAAAAAACTAGGTTGAATAAAACTAGGAAGAAAGAAGTACTTTAACTTGGGGAAACTTTCATACTTTTGATCTCATTAAATTTGGGCCACGAACTAAAGATGTCACAAGTGGATTCTTTTTCATCTTCTTCTTTATTTATTTATTTATTTTTTTTTCAATACTTTTTTTTCATTACTTTTTTTACCTTTTTTTGTATCACTCTATGTCCTATATGTTTCAGCTGTTGGCAAAAACATATTTCCGTATATCTGATGTCAAAACCTCTTAAACTAACCACCGGCTGTTGCCACATAATGAAGAATTCATTCACGCACTTTCTAGTTTTGAGGGAAAACGCTCAATAAATTTAGCTTTCCAGAAGGTTATTTGCAAATGAGATTTTTACTCAGCTCATCTTTCACTAGTGTTTTTTTTTTTTTTTTTTTTCCTTTTAGACCTCGGAACAACTGCAATTGAACAGCTGATTGTGTCAGTACGTCTACACTGATTACGATATCTAATTTTTAACTCAATCGATATCTCAGATGAACGGTTACTTGGTCGTTTTATCGGCTTCTTCTTCAACTCGTGAGGCAATTAAATCTTTTAAGAGATGTGTCAAGAAAAAATCTAACGACTTTTACGTTATTACCTAATGAACGCCAAGGTGATTTCCTGTGTGCGATTCCCAGATAAAAATGATCCTTTAAGGACAAAGCATTAAAATGTCAAAGAAATCCCCAGAAATTGCAACTTTACGCCCTTGTTGACCAGTGTTAATTCGTGTTTGGAGTAGCTAGAAGTGTACATAATGCTTTTTCGGCGTGATTAAATAAAAATGATTTTAATTCAACATTTTTAATTGGTTATTCCCAAGCGTTTTAATGAGCCCACATCTCCAAATGATGCAATTATCTTTTGTTATGCTCCCATACATCTACCTGTCTGCCTTAACAAATTTTGAGCGTTTAGCGTCAATGTCGTCTTATTCGTGCTAAAGCTCACAATTCTTTTTATTGAATTTGCCATTCATGCGGAACTCCTACGGCTTACGGATTGTCTATCGATTAACTTAAACCATGTTCTCATACGTTCAAGTAATAGATACTGACACACGGGAAAGAGTGAAAGAGTGTTTCATCCGACTTCCAGCCACCGAGAAGTGGGTTCAAAAAACAAGGCGCAAAGAAGTTTTTCACCGGTTTTTCACCAGTTTTTTCACCAGTTTTTCACAAGGTGTTTGGATATCAAATGAAACACTCTTTCAAGTGTTTGATCAAGCTTCTCAAATAATTCTAGGAGAAAATAAAAGCGAAAGTTGGCCAAATGTTATGCTAATTAAGATCACATATTCAAACCACCGTCGCAGTAGCTATTTCTTTTGTTTTCTCCTCATTAATTATTCATGAGCTTGAGAAGTTTTTAATCCTCTCCAGTGTCGTATCATAACTAGACAATTTACATTACAAATTCATTAGATTTTAATGCGTTTTTACTTTTTCTTAATCGTGCAAATCACTTTTACTTAAACAATAGATCTGCGAGTACTACTGCTGGTTCGAGAAAACTATAGAAAAAATCGCACATGTCCCCATGCATCCTTATGATAATGATTCACCACGGTGAGGTTACTGAAACTGAGCTGTGTGTGTCATTCATGTGAGTTGTAATTGCAAATTTATTTATTTTATTATGACATTTAGAAGCTTCCCAGGATAACGATACAATGCAGGGAAGGGAAGTTAAAGATGAAGAAAACCCGCAAACTTAAAGAGAACACAAGTCCTAATAAGACTTCCCCTTACACATCAGTAGTCGCCATGAACGGTGCTTATTCCAGATTAGTTATTAAGTTGACTCCATATCCCGTTAAAATGTGCTGCGTGCCTCTTCTACGTTTCTTTTCTCACATTAGAGACTGAGCCTTGAAAACTTTGTTAAGTGATGGCGGCGTCTTCATCATGACATTACACAGATTTAGCAAAGACGACGCGACCTCAAGAGGACGGCGCGAGCGCGTTCTTTTTCATGCGCGCCCCATCCGTTTGAGGTCGCGCCATCTTTGCTAAATCTGTATATTCATTCATCTGTGGGAGATACCCCACTAACCAAGTCAAAACCATGCAATAATGTTTGTGGTTTGATTGTTTGTTGCTGCAATTCATGATCAATGGGCACTCGTTCTTTTGAAATGTTTGACTGACGTTGTTTTTGAAGGCAGGCTATTAGACAACCGGTTACGGCAGCGCTCAGTATTTGCAAGGGTCAGTAGATCATGTTTTGATCTTGCCTATATAGAATGGCATAAAGTAGTTGAAATAGCGTCTGACAAAAACCCAGGAAACAGACTACTCTAGATGTCAGTAATGGTTTAATGTGTTTGGAATTTAGTTCAGACGTCAGGAATTTTAGGCATTGCTCAATAAAAGTGTTACCCGCGAGAAACTTATAAGAAAATTGGAGCATTTTTCCGCCGAAACCATTCGCTTTCTGTATCTGATCAACATCAAGAAAACCTGTTAGTCTTTACCGCGTCTTCTCTCTGAACTTGTAGCCCTCTGGGACCTAGTCAATCGGGCTAGAGTGATGATTAAATGGTAGACTGAATCTTACAAAGAGAACATGTGCTAGAAATGTAACTAAAGATATTTTAACCCAGCCCATGAAATGGTTTACTAACCACTTAAAAACGACAATAGTCCTTTCCCAAGATATGGTTGAGTCCTGTACTTACCAAAGCCTCGATTTCATCAACGTAGCGTTTCTTCTTGGTGTTATGTAAATTATACATTGTTTAATCAACAACTCTTCTTTGCTTTATTGTTTAATCATCCCGAAGTCCATTGTATCAGATTAGTACATAGCTCAGTACACGATGGTACGTACTGAAATCAAGGCTTTGGCAAGTACAGGACTCACTCAACCATATCTTAGGAAAGGCCTATTCATCGAATATTTAATGTTGTTTTTTTGATAGGAACGAATGTAGGGGTAAAGCGTGTTTAGATCTTTTCAATTATACGTTATGGAATATTAACAGCCCGATGGTTCCATAACTTTATTTTATCAACGAAGTAATTTAGTTGTGTTTGTTTGTTTTCTTATAACTTGACGTTTAATTGTAACTGCAGACTGTGCTTTTTAAGTGCAATAGTATGAGTTACATGACTAAAAAGTCCATTATAAGTATCCTTTGACAAGCTGTTATATTAAGGAGTATATTGTGCCTTATCATAGTCACTTTAACAATTAAACTGTCCAATGAATACAGGCAGACTTTCAGCGTTAAAAATTCTCCATAACAAACTGGCACTCAATGTTTCAGGTACCAGTATCATATCTCTTGGTATTCACATTGTTTCTGAAATATGACTAGTTTCAGACAATAGGCGTCTGTTTGAGGTGAGCCCCAATGCAAATCGTAAGAAGAGCAGAAAACTCACGGGTATTTGTTTATGGTTTACTAAACAAAAAGCTAGTACGACACCTTTAAGGCTTTTTCATTGATAAACCACATGCAAGTCATGTAAGGTTAATATAAGATTTCTTATCTTTCCTTTGATCATTCCTTTTTCAGTTCCAATCTCACTGAATACTTTAGATCATCCTCATTGCTCTGAACCAATATGGGAAATAGGAGTTTCTAGCCAGGTTGTTTAAAATGATGCTTTAAAATGAAATTCCACTGAAGAGCCAATTTGAAAACGAGGCGGCCTTTTATTTTGGAACCCTTTTAAATGGACTCAAGAACAGCTCTTTGCCATTTTGAATAAATTAGAGCCGAAACCCTGTTCTTTGTCTAGATACTGACCGCAATATAGTTATTACAACCCAAATCAAAACTGATACTTTAAGTATATCACTTCTGCTCTCATGATTCTTCCTTTTTCCCACAGAAATTCAGACTGAAACAATGTCACCAGTCCACCTGTTTATTAAAAGAGCGTTTTCCCGCGCTAATTATTCTCCCTTATTTCCGTGACTTAACTGTTGACATGTGGTACAACCTGTAGGTTCCAATGGATCGTAAATGCACGCACTACTACCTTATTGTTACATTGAACAACAAAAATGGCATCAGTGTATGAGACTGGTTGTTTTTCAAACACGTGCTATCCCAGCCATCTTTGCAGGTAAAATGACTGGATTGTAACGTCATTGCCCTGGAAACCCGCTGATTCCTTCCGTTGCTCTGGTTCTTTACTGGTCTGATTGACGTCAATTCGTGGAGATCTGTGATAACACGAGAAGGAAAACAATGAACCGTTAATTGAACTATCTGGTGTTAAACTTTTAACATTAAATTTGAAAAAAAGAGTCGGTGTTGAGATTTTTGGAAAAATGTAGGTTCCACATGGTAATAACACCTGATAATCGGAGCTAACCCGCAAATTCGGTTTGATTCGTTCCATGCCTAGTTCTAAATTCTTTTTTTTTTTTTTTTTTTTTTCCTACTAAGGGACTGGTCATAAAGTAGGGGGGGTGAAATTCGATTCGAAGGAGCTCGTTTTTTGGTTGGCCCAGTATAAAACGAAGGTAAAAACAAGTGATGACCCCTCCCCCCTTGTTTCCATACAGAAATTGCAAATGACCCGCTTCTAATGTACAGTTTTATAGACAGCCCACCCCTTTCAAGACGTTCAAAATTATGTGACCCACCCCCTGTTTTTGCGTCCCACCCCCCACCCCCTTTACTTTTTGGCCAGTTCCTAATTCACCTATGTTTTTTCATACTCCCATGATCCCTGTCTACCACACCAACGTCTCTCCAGCACATTTCCTCATCTTTCCTATTTACCATTTCCTACCTTCTCTGTTTTATGTTCCTTTTCTTCTCCACCACTACATACATCATCCTGTCCTACTTTAGCAGCAGTGTAGTGCATGTACTCCTGTACCATTAAGTTCTATAATCTTATTTAGTACACTTGTTCTTCCGTCTTCCCATCCCTTCACTCATTCAATGCATTCATTCATTCGTCCGTCCATCCGCCCGTCCGTCCATCCATCCATCTACCCAACCTGTGCTGTTCCAGTATCCATGGACCTTGAAATTTTTTCAAGTTCAAGGACACTGGAAAAGATTTCCCGTTTGCTTAGGAGTACTTTACCGGGGTTTCAAGGTTCATCAAGTGGTCTGATTCTAAGCATATGATTGGCTGGTTACCTCTTGTATAATTAATGAGTGTGAAAATAATCGTGGAATGATCTCAGTTTTAATCCATCCATTGGAAATACTGAATTTCTCGGATGTTATCCATGTTAACTTTCTTTTCACTCAGAAAAGAGTAGTAAGGATTTTCAAAATGCTTTATTTCGCTTTTGATGAATCTCGTGTTCACCTTCTTCTTCTTCTTGTTCTTCGGTGTTATTACCAATATATGCGGCCAAACAGAAAACTGCCCTCTTGGAAACACGCGCTCAGCGGGCCACAAATGACTCGAGCGGGCTGATAATGGCATTATCGGCCCTACTGCTGATTGGTTTTTGGTTTATCATCCAATGGATCTTAGTCACTTAGAGTTTGGCCTTGTTTATTGGTAATAATGATAATAAAATGACTTTTGTCGGGTATATTGTTTATTTGCGCCCTTGTAGTGCCATTTGCATCCCTCACTGTGCTCGGACCGCAAATGACACTACGCGGGTGCAAATAAACAATATTCCCAACAAAAGTCATTTTATTGTCCAATTCATTAGAATCAGGTAAATCCAGACGAAGAAGTTACATATGATGAGTGGGATTTTTGCGAGGAGCAACAGCCCAATTCTCGCGCTCAATACGACAACACCTTGAAGTGTGAAGAAATCTAAGTCTAGCCAAGGCTTATCGCACTGAATTACAACATCAAAGAACACCGATAATTACATTTAATTACTAACAAGTAATAAAATCTAATTGGATGGGTTTGGCCTTGGATTAGATAAAAGAGAATGATTGACAGGCTTCGGTTGCGACTCGAAATCTTTCAGTTTCCCTCACCGCACCCAGCGCCGCTTGCAGCGTTAATTCGATAAGAACTTCATCCGATAGATGGATTTTACAGCTTTCTGTTTTTAATCACTTAATGCGCGTGTCTTTGTTCTTTTGACGTCACCAACAAAACGATTCGAGTTGTGAAACAACCACATGTTTGTTAGTTTTTCAGTAGAGGAGTTAAAAAGCATCCCATTTCGACAAAGTTGGGAGCTTTTGAAAATGAACTGCATGGCATTAAACAGATTTTCCAGGAGTACTGGCAATAATGTCCAGACAGATAGCACATGTTTCCAGGAAATTGAATTATCACTTATTTTGGGTGACGCCTGAAGAACTATGAAAAATATCTCAATTGTATTTTATGTACTGCGTTACTTTACGCGTGCCGTTGATTAGTTTCGTCTAATCTAATTACAGGAAATATTTCGAATCGTTGCAATAATAGAATTACTTCCCCTGGGGGTAGATAAAACGAGAACCCGGACAGGTGGATTAGACTGGCGGATAGAACTTAATGGTTGTTGTCTGCCTACAGGATGTGTTTCAGTGGTCTCGATCAATCGTTACTGAACTATTTTTATTCCTCTTTTCTGTTATTGAAGACCAGCTCTTAAAACTGTGAGCGAAACCAAGCGACAAAAATTGTTTTGAAATGTATGTCCGTTTTTGTATGTCCGTTTTTTAAAGGATTTTAAAGAAAGAACAAAGAAAGGGCAGGGAAAAGAAAAAGGAGAAAAAGAAGAAAATTAAAATTGAATAATCTATTTTCTCGGGGTTTGAACCCATATAATATATCTGCCAAACACACTAACCCCGCGACATTCCATTGTAACTGAGGCGCAGTATGGATTTCAGAGTCATCCTATGGGTGTCGAGTTCTAGCCCAAAGGCATCAAGGTAGAGGACTGGCCGGCCCCTAGACCATATATGACCAACCCCTTGCTCTAACTCAGTGCGGTTCACATTGATTTGTTGAACTAGAAAAAATCTAGTCTATCTGGTGCATTGTTTTCGCGTGTATTATTGTGCTAATTGTTTGAAAGCGATAGACAAGTGACTAAATGCGTGTGCTTTCAAGACAGTGAGTCAAGCCTGTTGGGCTGGGTTAGTGGCTGGATTGGTGACCATTATAATCTTTTTCTTCTTCTTCTCCTTCTTTTTCTTCTTCTTTTTCTTCTTCTTTTTCTTCTTCTTCTTTTTCTTCTTCTTTTTCTTCTTCTTTTTCTTCTTCTTTTTCTTCTTCTTCTTCTTCTTCTTCTTTTTCTTCTTCTTTGCAATCTTAAACTCCTTCCTTTCGTGCCGGCATTGCTATCTCGCGAGTTTGCTGCTATTATAGTCAAAAAGTTTATTGCTATCGATTCAGACAACAAAGTAAGTTCCATATATGCTTGATTAGAAATTTCTTGTCGTCCCGTTTTTGACCAAATCATCAAATCGCAATACTGTCGAAATCACAACGAAACAAGAAACCTACAAACTGATCAAATCATAAATCAAAGTGAAATCGAAGTCAACAACTTGAATGATTATTGTTCACATTTCCACACTCAATTTGTCACTGCCTTACACGATTTTCGTCACTAAATTCGAGGTACAAATTAATTCTCACTTCATTTATCTTGGCACAACATTTCATATGTCATCTCGAGTCTCCAGTGATCTATTTTGGGCCAGGGCGAGGTGGTGATTGCGTCACTGGTGACGTCAATACACGTCAAACCGGTAATGTTTACTTTCGGAAGCGTAGGCACGGGAAAGTCATCAAAATAGAAAAATATAACTGGTTCGTGCACAAAATGTATACAAAACACTGGAAGAGAACTGTTTGTGTTTTTCCGGAATTTTAAATTGATTTTAATCTAGGAAATTCTAATAAGCGATACAATTTCACAAGAGGTGCGTGGGTAGGCGTGAGGACTCGCGAGAACGGACGCCATCTTGGAAAACATTCGAGTAGACTTATATCCAATCTAGTTAGTTCATCCCCACTCTTGTTCCCCTTTACCCAAACGTGCAACTGAACTGCACTCACTTGATATACCCTTATTACTTAGTATTTCCCAACGTGATTTCAAAAATGGAAGTTTCAAGTACTTTGCCTAATTTATCCAAACATGTGTGCAACAATAAACATGTGAACTAACGAAACAAAACTTCAAGATTCTTCCAGCTCAAGTTTATTTTACTCAGTACATAGTCGCACAAGCTGTCCGTACAATTCTCATATGGTTTTGCACAATAAATTGTTGATCTTGGCTTTTTTCCAGTTCCTTGAGTTACAAATTGCAATCTTAGAACTGACACGTGTGCTACACAGTTTCCTTTCTCTTTAGTGACCGGCCGTACCTTTAACTGATGACGTTACCTTTTTCTTTGTAAATCACTGAAACACATGATGTAATACTGTATGCGTAGTACCAGCCACGATGACCAGCGACTCTATATAGTCAAATCATAGTTAATAGAGGGAGAAGGTTATGAAGCCTTTTGTTATATTTCTTTGTTTACTTTTGATGTTGGGCTGGTC
>JAAAQI020007682.1:0-20212 GCA_011800005.2 Stichodactyla mertensii | reverse complement strand
TACTTATGTGTGTGTATGTGTGTACTTATAATATTCTTTATATATATATATATATATATATAAAGAATATTAATAATGATAATAATGATAGCAACTTTGGAAATCAAATTTGAGTGTCAAAAATAGAAATTTGTAAAACAAAGAAGCTGCCATACCAAAATTTCAAGTATAAAACTGAGATAGAATGGCGTAATTATTTCCTGAGTGGCCTGGTAATTTAGCATACATTATCATGTCTCTGCAAGTGGCACGTCCAACATCGGTACGAGGCTCACCGAATGAGACTACAACCTTTAACCCTTGTGGAAAACTTCCAGAACTTTTTTTCATACGTGTTATTATCAAAGTGGAAATTTCGAGAAGTTTCACTTAATACACCAGTTAAGTTAATGCATTGGATCATGAAAGATTACTGGATTAACACCGGTTTCCGCAAAACGTGTTTAAATGCCTTTGGTAAAAGCACTAAAACTAAATGTATTTATAGACTAGTAGCACCATATTAAATTTGCTTGTGATGTTTTTATGATTAAAAATTATTAAAAATCAATGTGAACGAGCGTTATGAAGTGGGAATTGAGTGACGTTTCATAAGTGAATTTTGATTCGAGAAGGCGAGAACACGGGCTTATTTTAATTGACAGACCATCAATCAACTAAACTAGGGCTTTGAAGATAATCACGTCTAATTTAAGTTGCACGAACTGAGCCTTAAAAACAAGAACTTGTACTGCAGAACTATACATTTACCGCAAGTGAGATGTCCATATATATCACTGTACATGATACTTTGAGGTGAACCGCTACGATTTTATATGCAAACCAATGAAGATCATTAAAACTATCTGCATTCATGGGATTTACAATATGATTACAAAAAAGCCGGTTAAAACCTTCCATTTTCAGTGAAAAAGAAAAAAGAAATGAAAAAAAGGAAAAAGAGAAAAAGAAAGGAAAGGAAAGGAAAGGAAAAAAGAAAAAGAAAAAGCAAAGTAAGAAAGAAAGAAAGAAAGAAAGAAAGAAAGAAAGAAAGAAAGAAAAAACGGGACGTGATGGTCCGTTAATGATTAAATACCAATTAGACAGACCTAAAGAATATAAGATCTCTTTGGAATAATGCTGTAACTGCTGGTCCGTTGGACCAAACAAACTTGGCTCTGGTACAATATTACTTTAGATTACTTTATCTTAAAAAACTGATTGCGAGCCTCTGAGAGCATTCATTTGTTGTGAGCAACAGGAAGCCGTTACAGAGAGGATATAGAATTTACTTTTATCGACGAGAAACGCAAACAAATATCAAACAAAAAATTCTTAGAAAGAAACTTCACATTTTTCACACTCGGGTTGTTTTTGTTCTATAATTTTCGGACAAAACTTGAATTGTGTCGGTCGACCTGGCTTTTGGCACAGGTCAATACACTTCTTCATCGCTTGAAGCCAAAAGGTTTTTCAATTGTGTTTGTTTGGACATACGTTAAACAACGAGAAGACAGAACATTATTTTCTTTCGAATATTTCGGTGTAACCATCTAGTTTTGTTTCACTGAAAAAATTATAAGTCAACTAATGTTTATAACCGACTAATTTGCCAACAAAAAAAAAAACGAAATACAAATTAGTGAAAACCTGCGAATGAATACTTAAAAAAAAGAGTTCTCGAAGTAGGAACTGGACACAGGGTTAGCCTGGTAAATGAGATATTATTTTTGTAGGCATGAACGCTGCTAGCTAATTGGCTACTAGCTGTTCAATATAATGGACCACATCACTGCGTACGTGAGTTGAATAAATAATTTCTAGTGTACGAAAACATTGTATTTCAGTTCTGGTTGGTATCACACAGGTCATTTAGCAAAACAAACTCTTGAAATATTCCATCTTAAACATGAGGGCTTGTTTTTGTTTGAATCCAAGAAAACGTTTCGCTTAGGGAATGACAACAGTACCTCTTTAAATTTCCTTTTTGATTTTAAAAATAAAAATGAACTCAGGATTACATATAAAATATAAACCATTAAAAGGTTTCTAGGTAAGCCATTTCAGTGTTACCAGTTTTTGGGGAACATTTATATCGTACTACAAATCCTTAATTGGATTCAAAAACACTAGAATAGAATAGCTAGATACAACAAATATAATAAATATTTTAAAAAACTGAGTAATACTCAAGACGCCATAAACAAGAATTGATATCATCCATAGTCATTGTGCTATAACATGTGATGGAGAGAAAGCATTTTGATACTGGTTCGTCTTATTTGTGTGGAAATTTGTTTTTTCATTGATGACAACCAAAAATGGAAAGCTTTGATCGACCCTGCCAAAGAAACGCTCCCTGGCACTGCTGACGTTTACCCTGACCCCTTGACGTAATCGACTATTCTAACGGCACAGATCACCAGACAAATAATCGCTGTCATGAAAGAGAAACCATAGCTGAATTGAATTAATAACTAGATTTTGTGCGTTACAATTTGGTGAATTCGATTATCTAGATGTTCATCCTCAGGTATCGTATTGACGCACTTTCCTGGGCCGTTATTATTGTAGTTGTTTACTTGTAGATGAAATGCGTCCATCTTTTAATAAAATTTCAAGCGTCTTTCATATTTTGGAGCGTGATGGTCTCTGTTCTAAACGTGACGATTCTAAAAGGCTGACCCTAGCTTGACCTCTATTTGTTTTTACAGTCTTTTTTGGACCGAGATTTGAACCGAAACAGAGAGCTCTCACGTTTTCAATCTAATTCTAAATTACTTCCAAAAAATCCAGAAACATTTTTTCCACTGCGTAAGGAAGTCATAAAAAACAATTATGATATGACATTCCTAAAACGTAATCGATCTTAAGTGCTGTGTAGTTTTCCGAAGTCTTTATCGTGAAAAATTTAGATTTGAAAAGGAATTTAACACAGCTTGATAATCTTCAATCGAAGTCAATCGTGAGCCTAGAGCGCTTTGCCCGAGCTTGTTATTTTCTTATGCTAATTAAGCAGAGGCGGTACCAATAGCTTTATTATATCTGTCAATCATTTCAATGTCAACAGAGCATCTCAAGCACGTGCTAGATCTTTTGTTTAGTGCATAAAAATCGCTTCTTTCTGCCGAAATAATCCTTGTAATTTAGGTCGTACACTTAGTATGAATGTAATGTTTTCATCCTAGAAGAAAAAGTTGGGTTTTTATGGATTTTCGAACTCAGATTTTTTAAACAGAATCGAAAGAAATCTGAAGACCCCATGGGTGTTGACAATCAACACTGTCAGAAGTTATCATTCATCTACAGATCTGGTAGCAAACTCGCGCTCTGATTGGTCGATAAAATATGGCAATAAATGTTTAATAGTTGTGTTATGCGGGGAGATCACGTCCGCAGTTTTTGGCGAGTGGACGTGCCTATAAAAAAGCCCGCTCATTACATTTGCATTTCATTGTCATAAGACTTCAGAACTGTAAAGACAGAAATTTAATCAAGCATTTGTTAAGAGAAAACATTACTATCATGTGCCTCGAAAGACCAAGAGAACAAGCTGTTTCTGAAAGCCCCATTTCAATGACTGACTATGCTTTGGACAAGGGATTTGATTTTGACTTCAAATATGGCCACAGCAAGGCTTTCGAATGCATGGACGACTCGGTTTCTGAGACCCGAAGCAGAAGCTCAAGTCCAAGAGTAAGACGTAAACATCGCAGAAGGCTAAAGGGAAAGAAAAAGTATCGATTCCCGTCAAGTTTCTTTGAGCCTTCTCTTGAGAACATTGATGAAGAGAAAGAAATTGAAATCGACCCACTTAGGCTGGGCAGAAAGGAGAAAAATCTCTCCTCGAAGCATCGGGAAAGAGCATTTGAAGGTGGTTCCCGATCGTCTTTTGACGATGGCCGTCGTTTTCGCCATCGCCACTATCTCAAGCGAGAAAAGGCAAGCACTTAAAAAGGACTTGAAAATGCTTATTGAAAGCTGGTCAATGATCCTGAGAATCATGGTTTTACCGTGCTGAAAAGAAACTGCGAACGTTTTCGCTGTTACTTCGGACAGCACTGTCCGCTTCACAACCTTCAGAATTGCAAGCTCGCAAGAACAGTTATCTCTCAAGCAAGTTCAGCAGTTATTGCTGTAAGGACTTAGAAGATAACTCTCGTTCAATCTTCCCACAAGAAATAAGACTGAACAAACACGAGAAAGCAAGAAAGTTGTGCAAAAATGTTCAAGTTCGACAGAAGGTCTTCTTGGATTACCAAGCTTCCAGACAGGAAAGCAAGACGTGCCAACAATCACGCTCCCCCGGCAAGAATTCCGACCAAGACCTCAAAAGAACTGAACTTTAACTCTCCAGTATTTAGAAACTTGGACCTGTTATGGCTGTTTTAAAGTTGTTAGCCATTATCATATAAAAAGGCAAGAATTTATAGTTTAGAGAACACGAACTTTACAACTTGATCGGTTGAGTGATTTTCACTTACGAAACTGATATTTACAGAGCATATTAGTTTGAATCATTTCAAGTTAATTAATCTTTAGGTAGCTTGAAAAGAACAAATTGTGGCTACGACACTGAAAGTTACTCTCTAACGCAAAAATTTTATTTTGACAAGTATTTTCAAGTTCAGAAACAGAACTCGACGCTCAGACAAGTCAAATTTAATTATGGCTTCTTTAACTCGATCTCACCAAATCTTAATAAGTAAGACGCAAAAGAAATTTTTACAGATCATGAAAGATAAAGACATTTATTTCATAAATGAAAGAAAATACATCTACATATGCATACGTTGTAAAATTATTAGGGTTAATAGTCAATAAACTATTTTGAAGGAAAAAAACTGCCTTACTTTACTGTGTTGAAATTAACATACAATAGACATGTCGATGCAATATGTATTTCAGGAATCGACAAATTCGAGCATTGAATATCTTCCTCTTGTTATTTTCTCTGATTCTGAATTTCTTTGGACAAAACTCGGGAATTTGGAGCTTTTGATAACTCAATAACAAGAGTACTTTGATTAGCCGCGCTCAAACAACAGTGACGGATATTTCATGCTGAGCGGATAGGTTCGGTGAGCCTGTAGCCAGTTGTCTATTTTTGAGCGGTGGAGTAAAGCTAAGCTTGCGCCAAATACGACAAAGTTTTTATTAAATAACATGGGTTTTCCATATTTCGTGATAATCATGGTTGAGTCTTAGTCTTTCTTTCTAAAAACTTCAGACTTGATGGATTTTCGGTCAGTCACGTCCCATCTTTTTAAATATGTCGGAAAATAAACAAGCTAAATATCCTGTTAAACCAGTTTTGACGACCTCGTGTTCTGACCTCCAAATATGGTTGTTTTGTGCAGAAAATTATTTTGTTACTGGATTTTTATCAAAAATGTAAGCTATCTATATTTTTTAAGTGAAAATTCTTGAAGAGAATCGGAATTATTTTTCATCTTGACAGTTAAGTCTTTTTAGTTACATACCCTGAGGCATACGGGGCCAAATGAATTGAATTTGCGGGTACTGATATCAATTATTCACTTTATTTCATTCCACAATAACAAGGTTGGTTTTAAGCGGGATAAGGAACGGAAAATAAAGCAGCTCTTACATAACAAGGTATCTTTTGAACAATATATGCTTCATGTGCTCTATAGTTTTAGGTATTATGAGAAATGAAAAGAACCGCGGTTTGGTAGAGCCTAGGTATTTGAGCGAGAAACGCGGTTTCTAAGGTTCATAGACAGGCAGAAAAATGAAGTCTGTTGACTGCGGTAAATATAGTCATGTAACACAGTACACGTGAGTTGTCGAGGGGCTACATGGGAGAGAAATTGCATCAGATAAACCGGTTTGATCTTTAGAGATTCTTTGGTGATTTCAGGTGTGCCTCAATTTTGGACAACCTTTCGTTAAATACAAAAATACTTTCTTAGTGTTTCTCAACTGCAACACATCCTGTAGATAATCTAAAAAGAACTTATACGAAAAATGAACTCTCTCTCACACACACGCACATCGCATACAGGCAACAAACACACTCATGTTTATGATCATTATGGGGTGACAAAAAATACCTTAGTGGGGGAGGGGTTCGGCTTTCGCTTAACAACTTCTACTTGATTGAAAACAATCAAAATCGCATCTTTTTCCTTACCGATTTCGAACTTTTACTTAAGGCATCTCAGAAGTTACCAAGCCAAACTGCATTTTCTAAAGTGAATTATTTATTGATTTTTCAACTGACTCTATCCGGGCCTTAGGGGCATTCATTATGTACGGCTGGGGGAGGGGGAGCAGATTTCTATACTAGGAAAAATTTAAGATCCTCCCCTTGTAATAAGAAAAAAATCATGTACCCCCCGGGCTAAGAAAGCGTTATCTAAAATTTTGCCTCCCCCCTTCAATGTTCAAGAAAATTTTCGGATCCCCCCTGAATTTCACCTACCCCCCCCCCCCGGGCAGCCATACATTATGAATGCAGCCTTACTGTCACCCAATACGGGCGTTGAAATTCGAAAAGAAAAAATCTGATCGGTTTCCTGATCTTCAGGATGTGGAGGACAATGCATTCCACTTTGACAAATTCTCTCGAATCTAGACGCGCATTTGCAGGATGAGAAGAAAGGATATTAGGAGAATAATTCAATTAAATTTCAGTTCTAAGTTTAAATGAGGAATATCCTTAAAACATTAGAGAAAATTAATGAAACCAAAAGTCCAGTTAGTTATGTATCACTGTATATTTTCAGACATAATGGCGTGCAACATGGCCTTTCTTGACTTCTACTAACGTCTTGTCTTAGGTTACTATAGTCATTACGTTAGGCGTATGTCTGCTGTATATGCCATGAATTATATAGCGTATTACACAGGTAAATCAAATCCCGGCTCAAGGATGCATAGCATTGATGGCGCTACAGATAGTATACAGGGATTGCTTAAGTGAGTGTATATTTAGGGCCTCACTAGTTGGTCGTCGCCCACATAAGCCAAGATCGATCTACGTAAGCGGATTGAGCACTAACGCAAATTCGTGTTTCCTTTCATGACCTCTGACCCTTAAGAAGACAAGAATAACAAACAAATAAGGAATCCTTGGGTTGTGGCGTCCACAACAATCAAGACCGACAGCGTCTTACGTAGAGCTAGTTAAAAATTTCTATATATAGTGGCTAAACATTGTATTCTGTTGATAAAAAAAGAAAAAGGGGGAATGCTTATGATACGTGACGTGTATACAGTTATTTGATCACGTGATCCATCCTCAGCCTAGGGGAAAAAAACCCCCAAACAAACAAACCAAAAAAAAAAAAAAAAAAAACACAACTCAACTAACGAATAAAAGTCAGTTATTGGCCCTTAATCGGTAGTGCGCGCTCTAGGAATTCATGATCGATCTCATACTAATTCGAAGGAAGAAATAAAGTATGACGGCTGATCTATTCAAATGAGCATAGCCTTACTTTGGGGATCGATTAGTGAGCATCAAAGCTTTGTAAACATGTTTTTCTTTCATTATTCCCCTCCCCCCTTTTATTCTTCCCTCCACCCCCACCCACACCCCCACCCCCACTCCCTCACACCATCTCCTGGAGAAATACCGACTATGTACATCCCGAGGAAGGCAGGCATAGTCAAATACGCCCGAGTGGAAAATACAGTGAAAATCAAAGCTTTATTTTACCACTTTGTTAAGATATTTCAAGGTGGCTGACTACTTCAAAACGTTCAATTTGTGCGCGCGCAAAAAATAAAGCGTGGGGTTTCGACCATTTTGCGATGGTTTTTTTTTTTTTTTTTTCCAAAATAAATCAAAAATGAGAATGGGGACCCCCATCTTGTATTTGAGATTTTTAATAATATATCAAAATATCAAGGAAAGTTTATTGGATAAATTTTCAGATATTTTGATGAGAATAATTGCCAGCTTGTGATTTCTTGACGTTGGTAGAGGCGCACATACTTGCATGTTTCACTAATATTTCAACAATCATAGTCATTCAATTACTTTGATAAATTTAGTAGTATAGCCTAACTAGTAAACTTGGAATTATATGTAGTTTTTATTGTAAGGCAGTACTTTACACCAAGAATAAAGGTTTTTGATTACAACTTCCTGTTGCCACCACATTTCGCTATAAAACCTATTAATTGGTCATTTGAAGAGCATCTACGCGAAAACGAGAATGGCGAGCCCCTCTTTTTATTGTAGTTTTTAAATGTCCACTGTATAATTAATGTCCATGCAAAGTTTCAGGACAAAGTTATTGGCAAAATTTCTTTCAAGGGAATTACCTTAATAACGATCATTATTTCAATGTAACTGATTTTTATTTTTTCCCATATTTGAGGTCTTCCTTATTTTTCTATCGTTCATTGATTGCAGCCCACGCGCTTCCTAAAATGTGCAAGAAAACAGAAGAAAACAAAAGCTGTAAATAGAACGGGAGATAATAATGGGCAAAAATAGAAATCGACGACAATGGTAGATCGATTTAAAAAAGTTGTGGCAGATGGTAAAATGATGTATTAACACTTTATCCAGCCCGGAAATCTTCTCCTATATCTAGTAGGAAAATCAAGTACGCGCTTTTTAAAAAACGCATTTGTCATAGGGTTTGCTAATAAATTTCTTTTCATCATTACGAAAACACTTCAAAATATTGGTCCTTCTCCTAGGGGCAAGTTGTACTAGATTCAAAAGGCTCCATTACTCCAATTGAATACAATGGCAAATCAAACGCCCTCTCTAACATCAATCTTGCAGAAGTCAAGCCGGAGGAGCCTTTCAATTAAACTAATTTTAGAATATATCGAGAAACCAAAGAATGAATCGGAAGTTTTTTAAGAGGCAATAATAACTCTGAGAAAACAACAGAGACTGAAGGGACTATATACAATATGGTGGAGTAAGGCGAGAGGTCGCACCAGGCTCTGCATAGTATAAAAAAGACTGTGCGATAAATAAAGTTAAATAAAGTTAAGGTGCGACATAGTTCACTATGGTGCACTATCATTATGTAACTATAGCTAGGTAATTATGTTGTCACTGAAAACTGCGCGCTGACTATATACATTCATGGCACGCGATATGAAATTGAATTAGAAACAAATGGTAATGAACATGGAGTGATTAAATACTGGGAGAGCTAAACTGTTATATGCTATACTTACTTAAATTCTAATGAATTTACATTACTTTGATGGCGTTACACAGGGAGTGACTGCTTAGTTAAGCCTGGTTCTTTAAATTAAGCCGTTGAATGTATGAGTGAGATGATTTTGTAAGATTTGCGGTGGTAAGTCAAGGAGAGTGAGACCAGTAGTCATAAGACAAAGTGTCTTATAGGCACACTACGCATGCTCAAGGGGTGAAAAAGTGAGACCGTGGGTTGAAAAATATTGCTATATTTGATTTGCATTTATCTGATCTAGCGCGATTTTCATTAAGGTGGGTGACTACTTAAGCAAAAAGTAATTAGAAAACTTTCCTAGAAAGCTATTTTATACAGAATTTAACGCTGATTCAAAATATATAAAGAAAAATGGGGTGTCCCGAGCTCGTTTTCGAGATATCAAATTTTGAATATTACCATCTTGATAAGTTAGGGGAAAAAAAAAAAAGGTGAAAACCAAGCTTCGCACAAAATAATTCATAACTCAAAAGCTTTAAAAGCTATGGAATTATTTCTTTCAATATCTACTTTAAACATAATTTTCGAGAGTTACATAAAATTATTAATGAAAGTTACGAGAATAAGCTCAAAATTTAGCTTTAATTTTGCTTAATTAGCCAAAAATCGCTCTCAAAAGATAAAAACAAAAACAGACACAACACTTTTTTTATAAGTTAAAGTAATTAAAAGATTGGGGTTTTTTTACCTGTTCTTTCGGATAACTGAAACAAAAATATAGAGTCCCAGACAAAATTTTAGGGTTTTGCCCCGTTGAAGGTCAAAACGTGTAAGGTTCCCTATTAAAATCTTGAAGGAAATTCAGCGGCTTTGAGCTATAACTCAAAGCCTGCTCTGACTCTTGTTTGAAATAATTTAAGTTGCAACTGAAAAATAAATTTAAAATGAAAACGGAAAACATCTGCAAAGCATTCTGGTAGTTGGAGTTTATTGACGCAAACGACATACGTTAGCCGATCGAGTTTAAAGTGTCTATACCCCTCTGACAATATTTGCAGTATTGATTCTGCATGTGGGTCAGCTCAGTGTTGAATGACCGAAAAAATTTCATAGTTTATAGTGCCTCTAATGCCTACGGCCATATTTTGAAAATCCTTTCCTTCAGTATAATGTTTATGATAGGAAACTTTTAATTTTTCTGGTAATGGATGACCCTTTGGGGAGTTATATGAGTATATAAAATCTTGATATGTAAATTGAGTGACGTCATCTAGGTGTTTTTCAAGAAAGTAGAAAGTAGATCTCTAATCTACAGAAGGCGCTGTTTAAAAAAAAAAAAAGTAAAAATCCCACTGTCATTTGGCCAACTGAGGATGCTTTGAACATGAAATATTCTCTGTAATTTACTTTAGCCTGTTTTTGTATTTATAAGTAACACCCCGTTGATGTCATCTCATTTGCATTTCTGAATCTTTAATCCTTTACTATTCGGAAGTATGTGGGTGCTGTCGTTAGCATATGGGACCCTTAACTTCAAGAAGTCTCTCTCATACTATACACTCTTTGGGTCACTAATTCAACAGCTAACCCCTTTTAGGATCTCTGGTTCAGAATGCTAAGGCAGACAGTCTTCATGTTGCTAATAATTGCTGGCAAAATTGGCATAAGATGTAGAGTCAATCCCACTGAATATTGTCGGAAGGGTAATAGGTACTTTAAATATGCAAGATATCCAACGACAGTGAAACGTGATCGTCCAACAGACCAACGGCAAAAAACCTATCCACTGCATTCATTCCAAGAAATCTTTCCTGTCATCGCCCCATCAGAGTATTTGGTGGTGTTGGTCAGGGGGCCGAGTCACACTAAGATCGAGAATTCCTTTAGACTCTTGTTGTTTGCATAACGCGACACAACAACACCGATGACAACAACAACGGTCGTGAGACCAGGGACGTGAAGGTGCCTTATTTTAATTTTTTAGAAAACAAAATCGACTGGACAGCATGATGTAGCTCAGAAGTTGTTAAAGATTGAACTTGATTGTCGCGAAGTTTCGCTTAACTTGTACGGCGCATTTTGGGATTTTGTGAAATTTTGGAGTAAAAACTCAATAAGTATGAACGGACACAATTTCTTTGCTAACTAACTTAGCAAGATGAAAATTGGCAATTACTTTTACGAGTTAGTGAGCCACTATGGATGACGCAAAAGCAGCCCACGAAGTCAGTTTTATAGGTACGCTTTCAAGCTTCGTATTTATCTCGAAATCCCGTCCTACGATTTTTCTTAAACTTTCCCAGTAGTTGGATCAAGTTATTGATACATGATTCTAGAAATCTGGTTACAGTGTGGACACTCGAACCGTGAACACTTCACATTTTTTCAACATTTCCTAAAACGCATTTTCATGTACGAGAAAATGTTCAAAAATTATTTTTAGAGTTTCCTTATTGCCCTTTACCTTACGAAGCATTAAATTCGGATATAAAACTTTGAATTATCTTTAATCGTTAATGTTGAAAAAATGTAAAGTGTTCACGGTTCGAGTGTCCGCACAGTAAGTCTTAGCGCTCAATCATGTGTGTTTAAATTTCAATTTTATGAAAAAAGTGGTGTCTAGTTTTTGTATTTGTGAATAATTCACGTAAAATTCCAACGTATTTCTACATGGTCTATCATCCCCATCACATTACGCGGAAACATCCAAAGTTTCAGAGCAATCGCATAAGATTTGACGATTCTGGGAGAGTTTAACGATGCGCCTTAGACGCGCTGGGTACTTCGATTGAGCCAACTTAAATCAGACTATATTGTAAAGAGAATGCCACACGTCACCTCAACTTAAACTACGATCACAAACCAATTACTCCCGTCCTGTCAAAGTGCTTTGATTATTTTGACTGTTAGATAATGACCAAAATGACCAAAACCTTTCTGTCTTTTTGGATGGTAAAACGTCATTAAAAAGTTAAAAGACGAGGAGGGGGGGTAGAAAAAAAAAAAAAAAAAGAAAAAAAAGAATTTACCTTGGATCAAAAACATAAGAAGGTTCTCTACATAAATATCTATCAGACTCATGAGTAGAAAGATGTTATCAAAGTATCTATGATAGATCTTGCATAGTAGGCGAGGAGTAATTCGCTAATGTAGGAAGGCATTAAACAATAGGATAGAAGCTATGATTAAACAATAGGATAGAAACTATGATACTAACATGATATTGACAACACTGCTAGGCTTGAGTTATTGAGGATTGATCCTGGGGGGCAGAAGGGGGGTACTCCCTTTGTCCACGTGGTAGGGGTGATCGGCGGTCGGTTTTAAAAACGACCCCTAAAAGATACGCATAAATTAAAAGAGCTTTTGAAGTCATATTGATTTCAAACCCCCCCCCCCCTCCGGGGGGGATTGATCCACAAGTCAACAGACTTTTTACTTTTCAAGTCAGCTATCTCAGTGTATTTGATGCTGACAAATGGACAATCTTTGGAAAGCG
This sequence comes from Stichodactyla mertensii, assembly GCA_011800005.2. Classification (NCBI taxonomy): domain Eukaryota; kingdom Metazoa; phylum Cnidaria; class Anthozoa; order Actiniaria; family Stichodactylidae; genus Stichodactyla; species Stichodactyla mertensii. The sequence continues at coordinate 7,597 of JAAAQI020007682.1, read as the reverse complement.
TCCCTAGCAGATTATCGAAATGAAAGAGAGGGATTTCAACTCTCCGTATTAAAAGAAATAAGTCGTGTGTCTATCAGTGTTAAACTGGCGGCGGGGGCTATGGCGGGGATTGATTCTTTTACGGAATTTTCAGTCAAATTCCTGCCCCTCGGGCTTAAAAACATTATCAAAATGTAGCAAAAATTTGCCTATTTCTTTACAAGCTTTCCCTGTCCCGTACCGGACAAATGTTCAGTCAAAATCCCAGTCCACGGGAACAGTACATCAAGTCAAATCCCCGCCATAGGCCCGGCCTCCCCACTATCGTTAAATCTTGAAAATGATAAAAAAAAAAAAAATTTCAAAGAAATTCCGAATGAATAATGGCGATGGTTGAAACTAGATCAGAAAGTGTGGGCTGGTTTTCAGTACAATAGAAACTCAAAAATCAAACTGAAGGAATTCAAATGAAAGCTGAAATATATAATCTGTGTTTCTTGAAAATATGTTAATGTGATCCAGATCTGAAGCCGTCACTTTCAGCTGACGATAGACCAGCCCAGAAAACATTCCAAAACGTAGAAATTCGTGCTTCTGCATAATGAGCTCTGTTCGCTTATTCTATCCAGTAAAGATACCTTGCTAAAATATTTACTAGATCGGAAAAATGGTTGATGTAGGAAGATTCAAACCAGTAACTGGAAAACATTCTTGGCTTGATGAAACTAGTGTTTCGTAGTCTGTCCTTTTCAATGGCTCCCACATTGGGCTGGTCGATCGTTGGATCACCTTGGTAGGATTATATGATCATCAACATTAGAGCAATGTCTTCCTGTTATACTCAGTGAGCAAGAAAACACTAAAACTTGGTGTAGCTCCAAACAACTTCGTAAGCACAAACTAGCCCAACCCTACACGTTGCCTAAAGTTATTCGATATCGGCTGGTATCTCATAGCTTCTTTTGTGCAGTACTTCAAAACATTCACATTATTGCAGCATTAAAAGCAACAGGCCATCAAGTACCAAATCCAAAGTTGTTGAATCGACTATGAATCAAGAATTCGGCAAAAAACTATACGAGAAATATTCAAAGTAAGCTCTTGCTCGTATTTAGTTATGCGAGGTCCAGAGGTACTGGTAGGCGAGCAGTGGAAACAAAAGCTCTGCCAAGTTGCAGTAAGAAACACACACACACACAACTCCCTAGAGACAGGAAACCAAGACCGAAACAATTCAAAAACTATTGCTCCTTTTATTATATTTCTATATTATTTTTATAGTCATTTCCTTTTCATATCTCCTAGGTTTTCTAGAACTTTTCAATTACGGCTTGTGTCCTTTCTTCTCTATACGTTAGACAATAACCTCAGTTGCTACTGAATAAGATTCTTTTGAAATTAGTACCATACTCATGCAAATCTTGCTCGTTGGTATCATCAATTGCATGAATTGCAAAAGGAGCGAATTGAGGATCAATAAAAGCAAATTCTTATTTGCTGTCGGTAAACTTTAGAACTGATAATGACGGTAATATTCAAGCTTTTCAATCCCAAGAGATGGACGGTGTGCGCACGTACCGAACAAGGAAAAAATTCGCTGCAAGAGCGATCAAAGGAATTTTTAACAGCTAAAGCCAAATATTTGCAAAACAATTTACAAAGTAGTTATTATATACGATTTTGGATAAATATTACCATCTTACTAGCTTAATTAATGATTCACGTAGGTTCTCGTTGGTGTTCTCAGCGTAAACAATCTCTAGGTTATAGAATCCCATTTTGTAACATATGAATCCAGTATCCAGCGCATAGCAATTGATGTAGCGATAAATTTGCCACGCATATTTGGGCTCCAAGAGCTTGAGCTTATCCCAGCTTGACTGTACAATCCTTCTGAAGTCGTTCACTTAAAATTGACTCTGATCGTAGCTTTTAGATCCTCACAAGATAGTACTGTGTGACCAGAGCAATAGGTTTTCGATTTGCAAAACTCTACGTTTCAGTCCTTTGGGGAAGATTTATGGAATTTTTTGTGTCGAAAATTACGTCCCTCTTGATTGCTGAAGTTCCCCGATGTTATGGCTCTCTCCTTGTGTATTGTAGCCAAGTCCTTCTTTGTTTTATATTCCCCCTCCAACGAGTTTGTTTCCTCACTTTCGCTGATGTCTTCCAAGTCAGGCACAATAGACATTGAAGGAAACTTGGCTTTCTTGTGTCGACGGGTTTGTTTCCGTCGCCTCTTTGGGCTTCCCATTGCATGTAGACTTGTGTCGATAGCCTTCAGTTCTTCCTTGTACTGAACGACTGTTTTATGTCCGTATTTGTGAGCAAAATAATCGTAGCTTGTGTGAGGTTTTGGCTCGGTTATGGAGACCGGCAGTTCTGAAACAGCCATGATGTAACTGGCCTCTTGATATCGATGACTCTGCAATTCTTGTACGTTTTGCTTTTTTAGACTCGATTTCTTCTCTTTTAAGTCCGGGTTTTCCCCTCACTTGAGGTTGTCTTTGGAAAAATCCGCGCTAAATCTTGGAATAAAACAGCAAGATACCGAACTCTGTCGCACGCTACGAGCAACAACTGATCCAGCTACCATGGGACTGTCTTTCGCTTCAGTTGCGAGTGTAAACTGAAACCGCCGTCTCTTGTGCGTAGGCGTTGTAAATATAGCACTTAACTTTGCGTGACCTACCGATCACATGACTTGTCATATTCTCGTTCAAAACAAGATAAAAATAGTATTCTATTCACCGCCTTAGTATTTTGCACACAAAAACATCAAATTGATATTGACAACTTTTGTCCCAAGAAATGAAAAATGCTTCTGAAGTCCGAAATTTCTAACAATGGATTATTAGCCCACGAATTTTCTCGGCATACTCGATTCTCGGATTTTGTACCAGTCAAAACATTGCATAAGCCTCTTTTCTTGGCGATGGTTATTTGAAATATGCTAATATTGATCCAGACGCAAGGGATTTGAACAAACAATAGGGAACAATAACAAACGCTTTTACACACAAAAAAAATGAATAAAATAAATGATTAAAATAAATCGATTTTGTTATAAGGCAATACATATATACACACACACATCCATATGGAAGAATTAAAAGTACAACATGGAACAAACCACTCTGCTTCGGGTGCCTTACGAACTTGAAAAAATTGTCTGCAGCTCACAAATTCTTGAGAAACAAAATGCTACCCAAAGATAGCCCCATCAATTTTTTAACGAATATTTTCTCCCAAAAATAAGCCCTCCCCACCCCCGTGTGTCAAATAAGCTCCTATATATTCTAGAATTAATAGTGAAGCTGCAATCAAGCCATTCGAACTAAATAGCGTTCCATCATTAGTGTTCACTTTCTTGCTCATGTGAAACAATTAAAGGATAATGCTATTTATTTATTTTCTTTTTCTCACAGTTTCGTGTGCCAAGAAAGACGATCAGAGATTATACTTCAACATCCGATAGCCGATGTCGATATCCCACTGAGGCTGGGAGGAGCAGATTAAACTTCTATGATAATAGTGGAAACTCGTCTTCTATGTAATTTTCCAGGACAACCGAGGGCTTAATAAACAGATATAGTTAGAGAACAGTAATGGAGAAAAAGTAAGACTCCCACCGGAATCAAATAGGCCATGCGCCCTGGCTCTATCAGTGTGACAATGGCTAATTTGAAGTTACACACCCAACTGGGGAGATTTAAGTGGAAATCATACAGTATCCATATTTAAGCATTGGAAATTCAAGATCGATCGATCCGGCATATCAGTTTTGGTCTCTCGGTTCGAGTGAGTATTTTTGCGCTAAGACAACAAAAGCTATATTTGGCGGAGTTTACTCTGTTGTGTGTGTTTTGCATGTTTGATGCCCCTAAATCTCACTAGGGTACTATTTGCTTGTTTTGATGATAAAATTCTAAGAGAATGTTATACATAGCTAGGCCTAAAATGGCATTACTCTAAACCTTTTTGTGAATCAAAAGGGAGATTTGATTGGCACGTCGATAACAAGAATAGTGTCTGCTGCCATCACTATAAGAGCGAAAAAAAAAAACTGAAGTCTAACTGAAACGATACTATAGTGGAATTTAACAAGAAAAGTATTAGTGGGAAGGGGAACCGAAATATCTATAGAAGATGTATTTGCCAAATAGTTTTATTTTAAAATCCATCAAGCTGTATGAATGATTGACGCAGTCCGGTAGCGGTATATAACCTTTACTTATCAACCGAGGTGTCTGTAAAGGTTATATACCGCTACCGAGGTGTATATGAGATACTGATATCAACCCGAGGCAAAACCGAGGGTTGATATATTTCATATACACCGAGGTAGAAGGTATATAACTGCCTTATATCACTATTGGTGAGGTTTTCTAAAACTAACTTCTCGCTTTATAATTTCTAATATCAAAAAGACCGCCAGAGAACAAAGAAAACCAAACCAATAGTGATATAAGGACTCTAAGGTCCTTCCAAGCAGGCTGGCAGGTAAATTGGTGAATGATAGCATATGGTGTCACGCAGGCATCTCGGTAATTAGAATAATGTACAGACAATGAAGGTCTGCCTAAAATCATGCCATTGATTTTTGAACATTTCGACGCAAACTGAAAGCAGTTTTCTACAAATTCTTGAATTTTGTGGCTTATGCAACTTCACCTGATATTAAAATAAATTTTTGTTTGCGTAGTTTTCAGAGCAAGACTGATCTCTCGGAAACTCTGAATAATTTATTTGACAACCTCTCTGAATAAAAAGATTATCATTAAGATGGTCTCCTTTCAGTCTCTCAATAAAGCCAGGTGCTTCGCCGCTACCTCCAAATAAGGATTATCTCCAAGCGAATACCTGGCGATGTTTACCGAAGTTTTATCGTTAATAAAAGATTGAAGCCGAGTACGTCACGACCGACTTCGGCCAGATGATGTCATTGGTTTAAAATATATAAGCACATGGCGAAAACAACAAGTCCACAAAAAACAAACAGGTTGATCAGGGAGGCAAGGACAAAAGTTAACACCGAGTAAGAAACGAGAAGTTAACAGCCATTTAACGCCGTTGGATCAAAATAAAAACAAATCAAAAGAGGCGAGAAAGAAAAGCAAAGAAGATGACTTCTTCATTCAGGGATGTGCCTTTGTCCATGAGTCTACTGGAGCAAGAAATGAGTTGTCACTACAGTTTGAGTTACGACCAAAAGACGTCGACTTATTTTGATGATTTGTCTACGATATGGGAGAGCATGTATAAGAAAGGGTTGAGAAAACAGCTTAGCTGCTATTATACCCATCAGCCACTGGAACAAGACAACCATGCTAAAGAGGAACAAAGTCGAGCGGCAAAAGGCGGGAAAGATTTGGCGCGAGTTCACCACGAAAGGGCGTTAGACGCCGGCAAACTACGTAAAGACAAAGGCCGCAGATGGAGACGAAAGAACTACGGGAGCTCGCTGGAAACTCAAAGCTCGGAATCATCGTCTCAGTCAATTTAAAAAACAGTCATAAAAGGTTATCTAGCTTACTGAAGGATGGAGGATGCCACAGAACTACACTACAGATGGTTATTTATCTCATGTAGGCCACTTCACGTTACACAGTGATTTTCATTCAACGATATTCGACTTTGTCCCGTTGACATTCTAGATAATAAATGAATGAAATTCGGAAAAAAAAAAAAAAAAAAAAAAAGGAAAGAAAGTCCAAATTTCCAAGCCCAGGAAATAAAGTTAGGATACATTCCGAGGATTCGTAGAAACTAGCCGAGACTGAACTGTAATGTACATAGCACCGCGGTCGTCGTCGTTAAAGTCCTGATCTAGAAAACAACGGAACGTCTTGTTTAGATCGATTAAAAAGAGAAATGCCTATGAGAAAAGTTTCTCATTTTCTGATTGAAAACCATTTAAACCTACCTATTTTGTATATATTTTGTAATATAATAAGACTATCACTATAGATGTAGGATCTTAGATTTGAATATAATATAAATAACAGACAAAAAGTTGAAAATATATTTGAGAGTGCGAATAAAGGTAAAATAAAAAGGGTATGTAGGTTTGGTTTTTTTTTTTGGGGGGGGGGGGGGTTATGGAAGACGTAAACAGAGATTAAGCGGTTATTTTGAGCGAGTTTTTCTTTGTTGGCGGGCAGGCTGGTTGCTTTACGGACGGGGCAAGATTAAACCCAGCTCGAAAAACAAAAGGCAAGTTCATCGCCACCTGCAACTGGATGATGTAAGCATGACAGCCCAAGCGAATGCTGAGCTTGTGTTTTCATTCGGCTGTAAAATTCGGCTGTAAAAAATCGCCTCAGGAGCGAGCTTCGAGTAAAGTAGAATCAACAGAATGATCTGGGTGGAAATATGAAATCGAATGGATATTTCTAGCCCTTTAAAAGTTCCAATGACAATAGTATCCCACCCCCATCCCCCCACAAAAACATGTCCTCGATCATAGGAAGTCACTTGGGCGGCATTCTCTTTCTATCAGTTAAATTGTAGATAGCTTCGTGTAAATTCAATCAATGATGGCTGCGCACTCTTTGGACGTATATCACTTCTATTAGAGCCAAAATATTGTGTGGCAGATGCCACATGCAATTATTCACCTAACTCATCACTGACTCCTGTACCTCACACCCCACATATATCCTCTAAAATTTAAGCCGATAGAGAAAAAAGAAAAAGCTGAAGAAAAAGAAAAACCAAACAAATTGGAATATATAGCAGCAGGGACGAAGCAGTCATGTTGTTAGTACAAGGTTCAAGCGTCGTACGATATGACGAACTCTTTTTCCATGCGCCGCTCTTCAAAATCTTTTGAAATCTTCTTGAAATGTTTATCTAAAAATAACAAAGTGTCTGAAAACCTCTTTGTCAGCATGTTAAGTGCCTGAATCGTACGTCAATCGATTTCTCATTAATAATCCAACGATATAACTTTTGGCATTTTTGGACAAACAATTACAAAAATTCTCTTTGAGAGCTTTGAATCTCGCTATCTGATCCGCACACGACGAGGTAAGAAACCTTTACACTACGTGACGGCTAGGGGCCAATCGGTGAATTCAGTGTTACCGAGCATACCGTACCGTGTACGTGCTGTAAGCCAGTACCGTACGTCTCCCACTTGTACAAAAACCACTCAGTAGACTTCTTGCAGCAATTCCCAAAGTAGTTCGATTTGAAGGACCAAATAAATAATTATAATATTTTCAGTTTAGATTCTCAGGCGAATGAAATTCGCTATTGTTTTGTCCTCCAAATTGAACTGCTTTGGGATTTACTGCAAGGCGTCTATTGTGGACCTCCCGCTATATAAGACACCCCGACATCGCAGACACTACGACACTGTGCACATCTCGACTTGGTGGTAACTCTGCTAGACACCCCGACATCGTGGATAAACCACGGTATCGCTTCTTCTTTCATGTTAATAAACTTTTCTTCTTACTCCTATAGAGTGGCAAAGTGTGACGTCACGTTGCCATGACATCATTTTTTTCAGTTCTAAACAAACTTGGTAATAGGTATTTATTTCCAACGGTTCGATAAGTTAACTAACGCACGATCGCTATATATTGACCCTCTTGAACTTTGGCTTATT
>JAAAQI020007571.1:0-20214 GCA_011800005.2 Stichodactyla mertensii | reverse complement strand
CACCACCACCACCACCACCACCACCACCACCACCACCACCACCACCACCACCACCACCACCATCACCACCACCATCACCATCACCATCACCATCACCATCATCACCACCATCATTTCACTCTGTTATCAGGAATCTTCTATATTAATTTACAATGCCAGACTCATTAAAAGGTTTCATTTCTCAATATCATTACATCATTATCTCCAACACCATCATAATAATAATAAAAAAGTAGTATTAAGACTGTTCTTCAAATGTTTAGTGCCAAGCAACGGAACTCTGGCTGAAGTAGAAGGCAATCTCTACAGAGATGTATGGAAAACATCTGCCTGGAAGTTGTCTAATGAGGTAAGAGCTTATCCTTTCTTTCTTACTTGCATGGCAAGACTCTACATTGTTTTCCTTGGAAAAACTAGTTGAATATGTTTGCTAATTTTTACCTGTAAGTTAATATTATTTATTTAATTTTTGTAGAATAAGTTTGGTTTATATGAGAGAGCTATTTATGCTTCATTTTCTGGTAACCTTAACCAGGTAAGGCATTCACTTTGTTGTTGAGTGTTGAGTGTAAAGCTGCAGTCAAACTAATCACCACAGTAATTTTTGTGTGTGGAGAACTGGTTGAGTAAAGGCACAGTACCATGTCCTTCTTTAATCTTTATACAGATGAAGTCATTTATCCATCACCCTCTATGGCCATATCATTTTTTTAGCTTGCCTTCCCAAGATATGGTTGAGTGAGTCCAGTACTTGCCAAAGCCTTAATTTCAGTACCATAGCAGTTTCTACATAATGTTATTGTGTGATTTATGTATTCTTTAATCAGCAACTCTTCTTTGCTTTATTGTTTAATCATCCTGAAGTCCATTGTATGAGATTAGTACATAACTCAGTACACGATGGTATGTACTGAAATCATGCTTGTACTTGACTAACTCAACTGTATCTTGGGAAAGGACTATTAACTAGTATATGTAACTTGCTGTTTCCATGTCAACAGCTGTTGCCTGCATGTGAATCATGGGAAGACTTTCTTTGGGCTTATTACAAAGTGATGGTGGATGTCCGTGTTGAGCAGGTATTATAGTCAACTCCTCCTGTTCCTCCTGTTCTTGTGGTAATTTAAAAGTGAGATAGAAAATAGTGTTAAATGAAGTTGTGGAATTGAACGGGATTATTGTTCTTTTGTTCAGTGACTTTATTTAAAAATGATTTTTTGTGTTCATTATAAACAGGAATTGCACTTAAATTCAAGGTCAGATCGACATCTTGAGAATTTACCATCCGCTTATTGGGACCAAACGTAAGTATTTTTTAGGAAAACGTGAGAACATCAATGGTTGTCTTAGACCTGGGGCAAATGAAAAATTAGCTCTTGACTCAATTACATAGAAGCCTTACATGTTTTGATTTTTAAGGCTGACACCAGAAAACATCTTTGACGAACTCAAATCTTGTTCAAAAGAGGTAAGATTTTGTCCATTAAACGTGCATATCAACTTTGTTTCGTGTTCGGATTTGGAGAAATGTTACCCTCACTTTCTTAGACAAGTACATCTCGTTTTACACAAATTACTACGGTTTTGTTCAATTGTTTTTTAGTCTGTACGAAAACAAGCAGAAGAACACCATCATGTAATACAGAGACATATTATTCTCAACGATATTCATGGTATAATCTTTTGTTTCCATTTCTTTACGTTCACATAACGCATCATTTTCTTCCTTTTCATTTAACAAATTATCAGCTCATTAAACAGCTCTGCAGCCGAAGTAAAAATTATTTTTTGTCCTCTTCCAGGGTTACTTAAAATAATGAACGAATGGATGCATGATGAGAATACACCCTCTAATCACATGTTACGATTTATGGCTCATTTTGTGCTTTTCTTGAGAGCGTCTGGGCTCGAAACGCAGGTAAAAAGCAAGGCTTGGATGAAATGGAATTTTTTTTAAAAAAATCATTCTCTATACTTCATTGTCTTTATCTCAGTATTTGACTAATTCATTTTGTATTTTTACATGTTCAGGACGAGTTAAGCTGTCCAATATTAAAAGCATACGTCCAGGTTAGTATAAGGAAAAAGTATTTAAATGGAGAAGAATGTTTTTGTTTGTTTGTTTGTTTTGAGCGAATAATGATTTTCTTTCCTCACTGCATGCATAAGAATGCCAAAGAAAAGAAGATAAGAATGATGTTATTATCAGAAAGTACAACGTGAAAAATCGACACAAGCTTTTAATGTAAAAATGAAAAAATGAAACATTTTTGAAACATGAGCACGCAGCATGTTTTTCCCGGAAAAGAGCGGGAAAATCTAACCCGGTAATTTGTAGACGCGTCTACCCACCAAAAGCGCGGGAAACCGTAACTTCCGGTAAAAGGTAGACGCGTGTGCCAACTAAAAAACGACATTCTTAAAAAACATGGTTCGCACAAGCCTTGAAAAGTCCTGGAATTTTTTCCTTGAACTTCTGCTCTGCATGAACCATGATAAAGGGCGGGAAACCTGATAGATGTTACAATTTTGTGGACGGAGACATGAAGTATAGTACCTCGAATGAGTAAGCCATTTTTCAGGAGCTTTTCAGTCTACAATTACAAACTTAATGCCGGGTTTTTCTGCTTTCTTCTTTTTTAGAATTTGATAGATGACTGTCAAGTTCCACTTGTTGCTACTTACACTGCTACGCTTCCACCTGAATTGCAAATAGACACATACGCCTATTTTCTTGAAGGTAATGAAGAACAAGCAGCAGTATTGAGCAACCGCATGAACAACCTTTCTTAATTTATGCTTTCTTTTCTTTACTCTAGAAATTATCGACAGAAAAGAAAGACAGCGATGTCTGGAACTGGCGGAATGTGCAGGTTCGTTCAATTAATTTGTGCGCAATTTGTGGACAATCTTGAATGACAAAGTTAAAAAAGAATGTGGCATTTTTTTTTCCTTATCCGCCCGATTAACTCAGTTGAAAGAGCTTCGGTCTGTTGTGCGGGAGGTCGTGGTTTCGACCCCCAGCCGGCCCAACACCGCGCGGGTTCTTAAAATAACTGAGTATAAGGTGCTGTCTTTGTAATAACATCCGCAAATGGTTAGACCTTCGCGTGACTCGCATGATCACAATAATGACGGTCCCGCGCATTTGATTATATTCATATAGAATTTGCGCGTTATAAATGTTAAATATTTCATTTCATTTCATTTTTATCCTTCCTCGTACTCTCCCTTGAATCCTGCTTCCCTTCTTTGCCTCCTCGTATATCCACTTAACTTTATTGATATCCAAAGTGACAGAAATCAAGTTGACGCTTCAGAATTCTTGGAGTTGATTAATAAACCCATTGCCATTCCATGATGTTGAATTTACCTTTTATTTCCAGCGATACTTCATACATCCCGCAAAGCTCAAGCATACTTGCTCAGTGTAGTTTTATTTTACTTACTTTAACTTAAGGAAAATCGTATTTTCTTATGCGTAATGTATGACCCTTGATTTTTGCGTTGCTCTTACAGGCCTTGACGTTCAAACGATAACAAAAACTGTAGTCGAGAATATTCGTGGAAAGGTAATATCAGTAATTAAAATAACAATACAATGTCAAGCTATCTTATTGCACCTTTTTGTTTTAGACTCTTTTACTCCGTAACCTCTTTACTTTCTAACTTTCACTTTTAACTGATTGAGGATGTTATTTTTTGAAAGGACTTTAAAATCGACGCCGATCTCTCACCAGCCTTGGAAGCTGCTACGTCTGACGTAAGTGAAGTTTTGGATAAAAGTGGATGCCAGTAGACCGACTGACCAACCGACCGACCAACCTAATGACCGACCGAACCTTCATTGACAATACTAGGAACTATTTACTCATTTTCTATTGTATCTTTTATCTGTTATTGCAGGAGGACAGAAAAAAGATCGAAGCTATAGAATGGTTGGTGTTTGATCCATCTCAGCGTGCTGAGGCGTTAAAACAAGGAAATGCTATCATGCGTTGTTTCATAGGTTCGTACTGGTTATTAGTTACAAGTTTACTTACGTTTAACCAGCTAAGCGGAAATAAATTCTTTAACCAGTCATAGTCCACTGCGATTTTCCATGGCCAGGCCTATGTTCCAGCACTTTTTTTCTACCTGAAAACTATTGACAGTTGAATCCAATACATTTTGGGTCTCAAAAAAGTCCAAAACTATTAATCAGAGTGATATTTCATCTCTGAATTATCTAAAAACCAAAGAGCGAGGGAGGTTTTGATCAACAATACATTGTGCGATTAGTTCGCTCAGCTGGAAGATATTAGTCTTCTAACTACAAACTAAGTAACTCGCGGTTCGTACGGGTTTTGGAAAGTCTTGGAAAGTTTTGGAAATTGGTAATGATTTTTCCAGGACCTTGAAAGTTTTGGAAAATTGATTTTTGGTCCACTAGGCTATGGAAAAGTTATGGATTTTTTGTAGCTGATTGTTTTGCATTGGTAAATGTATGTTAAATGTTTCAGATCCATGAATTTGGCTTTATTTTTGTGCTTTGTGTGGTTTTGGAAATTTGTGTTAAAGGGCTTTGGAAAGTTTTGGAAAAGTTTTGGAAATTTTCACAAGGGATCCTGTACGAACGCTGGTAACTGTGTTAACTAACCTCCATATAACTTTTATAGCCACTCGTAAACATACAGCTGCTCGTGAGGTGTTCAACAAAATTCCATCTGGCTCTATTGATGTTATTTATAAGCAGTGGCAGATGAAGGTGCGTACAAAAGATAGATCTGATAGCTATTGCTCATATAATGGAAAAAAACAAAATCCACTTACTGGACACTCAATCTTGTGCTCTTTACAAAATACCCTTGCAAATCATAAATATGAAATCGGCGCTTTTCTCGATTTTTTCCTCGCATTTCTCAAACCGTGTTTCTTCTGTCTGATTTCTTGTCGGTAAATCGCTGAAGAAATTATAGTATATTTTGTTGTTCTTTATATTTTCAATAAATACAATTTCCTTTTTTTTTAGGCTGGGATTAGTGCATTACCTGCTGAAGATGACAATGCGATCAGGGAATATCTTTGTATCAAAGCTTATTTGGTGTGTTATTGCTTTAGCCGTTACTCTTAAATGCTAGGCGAGCAGTTTTTGCATGACTGTGGAACAGTTAAGACTCGGACACATGATGCGACGTTGCCTGCGACGTTGCTTGCAACGGTCTAATTGCACCGTGCAGCTGTTGCGCGCGACGTCGCCGGCGACGTCGCAGAAGTAGAAAAAATGAGAAACGAGTTCTACTTTTGCGACGTTGCCAGTGACGTCGCGCGCAACCTCTCATCGTGTTTCCGAGCCTTTAGGGTACATCGTACCGTGCCCGTGATGGTACCGCGTAAAAGCACTTTCATTGGACGGGCAATGATTTTACGTGTTGTTATTGGTTCGACAGATGTCAATTAATTGCGCAGGAAGGGCATTACTACCCTATAATTTTTAGGTTCAGGCGGGGCAGTTGTTAATGAACTTCCGCGATTCTTGTGAATAATATTCCAAGACGTTCTGTATTGGCTATGAATCTCCGGTGCGCAATATACATATAACATGTTATTTTCTTATTTAAAGGATGCGCATGACGCATTTAATGATTGGTTTCAACATTTTCATCATGGAGCACCGGTAAGATATAACTTAATATGTTTATTAAGTTGTATTATCATAGTGTTAGTAGTTTTTGGATAGATACTAAGGATTTCATTTTCTTGACACAGAAAAAGTTATCTACCGAAACGTATTCTAATTTCACCGAGAAAGTTGCTTTGGAACAAAGGCAAAAACAATACGAAGTGAGTTGGTGATTAGAAGAATACTTTGCCTGTGCATTAATCATTATCATCCTCGTTGTCAATCAATGTCATGATCATCAACGATCAATATTCGAAACATCCAATTCCCTTCGGAATTAGCCTGTAGCTTTTGAGAATGTCTAAGCACAATACCCAACGTTTACTCAAAAAAATAAGTAAACCTCATCGTGGCTTTTTTCATTGCTCATTCATTAGGTCGATCGTGAACGATGGCAAAATACTCTCGAAATCCATTCAAAGGTATTTTTTAATTTAAAGATATATTTTTCATCTACTGAAAGAATATTCTTAGTTTAAACATGTTCAAATTTGTGTCTCTTCTTTGTTCAAGGCCACTGTAGAAAGGCTGTACAATGTTTTGCTTTTCCCTGATGGCGGTTGGATGGTCGATCAGAGACTGGTAAGAAAATATTCATAAAATACTTGCTTGGGACTGCTCATGTTCTGTCAGTTGTCAAGTTTTCAGCATGTCGTTCGCATAACTTGGGGATATGCGGCAAGCAAAGCTCATGTATGATAAACACCCATAGTATAACACGTCTGTGTATTTCGGAAAACTGTTGCGCATGTGTCAGTAAAGGCTCGGACACAAACGTGCAAAAGGGAAATCGCACCGTGTGTCCACCGGTGCGGCTGTTGCGCGCGACGTCGCCGGCGTCGTCCGAGAAGTAGAAAGGAGTTCTACTTTTGCGGGTGGACACACGATTTCCATGTTGCAAGCAACGCCGCAGGGAACGTTGCATTCCGAGTCTTAACATTTAACAATTACACTACGAGTTCGAGTTTTCTTTGAGTCAATAGACAGTGACTATTTGACTCGTAGAAAACGAGAACGAGTAGTTATACTGTGCGCGACATTCCTATGCAAACTGAAAATAACGTGTACTGTATAATGCTGGTATACTGTCTGGCCCAGGTGGAAAAGGAGATCCGAATCCAAAGCCCAGAATGGAAAAATCATTACACATATGTTATATTCATAGTTATACTTTGCGCAACATGCAAACTAACAAATATATCATTTATACACGACTTTTTGTCTCTGCCGAGGTAAAATTTTAGTATGCATTACATGGATATATATTTATTCCTACGCTCCGCGAAGCGCCTGGCCGATAGCATTACATGGATATATATTTATTCCTACGCTCCGCGGAGCGCCTGGCCGTACATATTCATAACCCAGAGGAGGATGACTATGTTCAACGATAGTAGTAACTAGGTTGAGCGCTATTTCATGTCTGCGTAAAAACACACCGAACGTATCTAAAGACCTAAGTCAGTTCAGCATGTATTTGATCAAAGCATGAAAAAGTTTATATATATATATACATTGTCTTATCTTATGATTTTTAGGATGGAGAGGGAGATGCGAGTCGTTGTCAACAATTAGAGCTGCTCAGACAACTGTGTCTTCCTTTACTTTGTTTCTTACTACACACAGTGCATCACTCTACTGGACACTACAAACAGGTAATCTTACTGACTGGGGTCATTGAGAATAAACAAACTGCGCTATGAGGCTCTAAGAAACCAATCTTTTTAAAGGGACTCTAGGGTGCCCGACAGACCATAGCTTAAACTGCACATCAAACCTTGTGGATTTTGAAAATCTAAATAAAAATTTCAAAAAAAGTGTCTTTTAGGGTGATAACGTCCGTCAAAGTTGAGAAATGAGATGCACCGGGCTCCCTGTGGAATTTTTCGCATTTAACGGCTTGAGATGCTGTGGTGTGATGACGTCAGATCGTGGACCATGTAAGCTAGTTGTAGTTGAACTATAGCCGAATTCGCTTCCTAGTCATGGTTGTTCCTTATCAATTCGAGCCGAAAATTCCTTCAGGAGAAGAGGACAACACAGACGATGAACGTATGAGCGATGGAAGTGATTTAGATGAGGAAGTGGCGAGAAATGAGGTACGACTTGAAGGCTCATGATGGAAACAGCTGATATGTGTTTATGTAGTAATGAGCTTGAATCACGAAGATATGACAATACACAAGGTAGTTAAGTAGATAAAACATTTTCTTATTTTATACAGTAGTTCAATTAGTTTCTGTAGTTGAACTTAAGCTTTGGACTGTATTTGAATAAAAAAATAAAATATCTCTTCGCGACAGAGGGGACGGCTCTTCCATCTCGAACAAATATTCCCAACAAGTGAGCCTTTTCTAAGTAATTTTTATTCCTTCAAATACATATTGATTTCGCTTGAACGCTTTTTCAGGTCTTTGCGTTATGCTAGTTATCTCCAATTTACCAATTTACTACATAAACACATATCAGCTGTTTCCATCACGAGCCTTCAAGTCGTACCTCATTTCTCGCCACTTCCTCATCTAAATCACTTCCATCGCTCATACGTTCATCGTCTGTGTTGTCCTCTTCTCCTGAAGGAATTTTCGGCTCGAATTGATAAGGAACAGCCATGACCAGGAAGCGAATTCGGCTATAGTTCAACTACAACTAGCTTACATGGTCCACGATCTGACGTCATCACACCACAGGCATCTCAAGCCGTTAAATGCGAAAAATTCCACAGGGAGCCCGGTGCATCTCATTTCTAATTTTGACGGACGATATCACCCTAAAAGACATGTTTTTTGAAATTTTTATTTAGATTTCAAAATCCACAAGGTTTGATGTGCAGTTTAAGCTATGGTCTGTCGGGCACCCTAGAGTCCCTTTAAATAAAAGTAGCTAAGAATGAATTTGTTCAAGCCAGATGTGAAAGTTATTCGTCGACGCTATTGTCGTCCTTTAAAAGTGATTTATATTCGGATAACTTTGGTGAGGGTTTAGAACAAGCGCTGGTCTTTCACAGTGACGTCCTTTGGCGCAAACAATTGAAATAACCGATTGAAGGCGGTAAATCTTTATCTTCAGATATACTTTGATAAAACACGTACCCATTACACGGGCCGGCAGGTCTTTCTCGATTGCGATCTCTCATTTGATGTCTGTTATTTTTCCCGCGGTTTTCTTTCTTCTTTTCTTCCTTCCTGATGTTTGAGATGTGATTTTTAATCTATAATTTAGCTAAAGTCGGGTTCTTTTCTTCCTTAGTGTCTTCAGCTGGCTGACATCATTGCCTCAGAGCAATACGAATTGTACAAGGTAAAGAAATACATCTTTTTATTATGGATAGCTTGCGTTGTCGATGGTCTGCGGCTGCGAGAGGAAGAAAGAGCGAAAGACAGCGGACTTTCTTCTCCTTTCCTCCTCCTGTCCTCAAACGCAAGTGCAGACCGCCAGCAACAAAGGCTATATTATGCATAGTTGTCTATGTGTGGCATCTGGGGTGCTTTCCATTGAAACCTATCCATCCGGTTGGAAATTCGTTTCCTAAAAAACAACGATAAATTGTACGCGTGTCTTCTAATCAAAAAGAGCGGGAAAAGTGGATTACCTCGATTGGAAGACCGAGTTTTCTGGAACTTTTTGATCGAAATGACATGTACCATTTGTTTTTCCAACCGGAATTTCTGGTTTTTCCAAGTAAATGAAAAGCACCCTGTATTTTGTTTTTGTGACTGCTTTTTATAAACATTTATTCGTTTACGATATGAAAACAGGTGTTCAGAAAAGATGAACTTCAACGATTTTTGACCCTGCTGAGAGAAACCTCACTTGCTGTGCTGGAAAACAGTATGGATCCTCTGGGATACCAGATGCCTTGATGTCAAACAGGTTTAACCAGAAAAGATATGATAAAACAGGTAATGATAGATCAATAAGATCAAAGGTTAGTAGCATAACACCTGTTTTAGTAAGAACAGTCAGAATGATGATTAGGTAAACTTGTTAATCTCGCTAAACTAGTTTAAACCTGATAAACCTGTTTTGTATGAACATCTTGATAATCGGCGATTCTGGTTTCGAAAAGTTTTGCCGGTAAATTTGTTGACTGCGAAATTTTTATGCTGTTGTTGTAAGACGGTCTTGGTCGATTTTTTCTATGTAGCCATTAATTACTGTACATGTAAATATAAGTAACTCGGACTCCTTTCTAAATGGTTAAACCTGTTAACTCTTTCTTTGTAAAAAAAAATCCCTATTTCTACACTGTCACTTTTCTGATAGTTAAAAATAATCAAGTAAATAAAAACGAATAACCAACGTAAAAGCTTCCTTAAAATATGATTCTCAATCTATTTTGCAAATGGATTTTCGGCGCGTTAAATTATCTTCCGGGTCTTGGATGATTTCATTTTTCCTCGAACAGCATAATAATCTTTGCCTTTAGTAACACTTCATTATTTCTATGATTGCTCTGCGTTTATAATAATATTGCAGCGTTTTCCTTCTTTGTGAATGATTATTTTTCTTGCTTTTTTCGTATTGCGGCCCGTATAGGATATTTATGTTTTCAGTACATGTTCCATTAATGGTATTGAGTCCTAATATGATATTACTGCCCTAGGTAATATAATCAAGGGTGGCGCAGCGGGTCTTCCTTGGTTCGCAAAACACAACATTCACCTTTCCGAAATTCAAAGGAAGACTGGGGACAAACTCTATCTCGTCCCCCAAATCAATCCCAGAATCCAATGCAAGATGGCGGCACTTTTTTATCTTGACCCCAAATTCAGCCCCACAGTTCTGTGCGGCACAAGTTGGTTTTCAGTCCTCCGTTGAATCTCGGAAAGGCAAATTCAATCTGGTGTTTGCCGTTCTGACTTAGATCACATATTGTTTTTGGGCTCGATAAAATTGGTAGAATTGCTTTTTTGCTATGGCGTCCATGCCATAAATTGTTCAAAGCGGTATAATATCCTAGTTAGGATTCATAAATGGTATTCAGCAGTAATAATCTTTTTTTTCAAAAACAAAGTTATTTCCAAGAAATGTGGAATGTCTTTCACCTCCATTGTTTCAATTTAAGTAATTTCATACGAATTAAGCTAGTTAGGTATGTCACATCTTGATATAACGAGTGTTGTTAATCGAGATATGAGTAAGCACGTCGATTTATAATTAAAGATATCCTACGAGAAGAATACATAATACCTAACAGCATAAGGTTTCATGTATGACATGATTTACAGGAAATCATTTGGCGCCTGAAATTCTATCTTCTTTAAAAAATCTCATAGAATCACTTAAAACCAAAGTTAGAATTTCAATCTTTGGTGTTTCCGTTGTCGTGCTGAGAGTTCTTGATTTGTTCTCTGCATGATAGTAATGCTGGACTCGGTATTTGGTTAGTCTGTGGTGTATAACTGTATATTAGTATAGTACTTACCTATTAGTTTAGAATGTCGAATACTGGCGCAACTGATTTTATAATATACAAGTTATCTGCGCCGTACATTTTTTTAGGCATGACCCTCGGATGGTTGTGTGTGCGTGTGTTAAGAGGGGGCTGGGTGGGGTGTATTTATTCATATCACTTGTATATTATAAAATCAGTTGTATGCATAAAAACAGTTAATGTAGTGGTAGTGTGTGACAGTGAATGTGCCCCCAGTTAGTGCGACAGCGCTAGAACGACTAGGCATTAAATAGAGAGAGCCAGAGTGAGAGAGAGAGAGAGAGGGAGAAAGAGATTTTCATCGCATTTCACGTGTGCCTAAGTCTTCGTCACTGTTGATACGTACGCACATGTAGTTTTTCGCCGCTGGGCTTCTGGAGTTTACGACTTTTTTCTGTCATTTTACGCGTATTTAAAAGCACTTAAAAACTAATTTACCACCGTCGCGAATTTTTTCCCTTCTTTATGTAATGAACTCGAAGGCATATTTTTTCTTCTTTAGTACAGGTGTTTCAGTCTTGTATTGTTACTTTTAAGTGTTCGTAGTGCGTGGGTAATTAATCATAAAAGCCCCCGTTTTGTTTTTAACACCGCCTTGTCGATCTCGCCAGCACTAGTATTTCTTTCTAGGTGTTAAAAAGGCTTTAATTGCTTGTATTTTTTTGTGTACCTTAAAAAGTGATAAGATGTGGTTAAAAGGGGTTTCTGCAAGCAAAGTTCGATTCAAAACCCGAATTACAAAGAACAAAAAGGAATTACAAATCGTGCGGCTACAATTTCCACCCTTTTATCATGTGCAACAAACCCTTTAGTGTTTTAGCGTTATATTTCAACAACAGGTTCGTTGATATAGGGTAAGTGATGTACCCAGAAGGTCTACACTTCACTTGCATAGTAATTTTTCTCTCGGAAGATTTAATAGACATTACCTTAGCAGAAACCATACATAAAGAACCTCTACCTAAAACTACTCCAGTTGAAGCCTAGTTATGATGGCACAAGGATAAAAATAAGCACCAGTAAATCGGAATTTTCAATTTCCTTTTTATTTCTGACTGAAAACATGTTTGATCTGCTTATTGACGTAGGTTTATAAACTCTGTAAGCATTAGTTTCAAGAAATCTATATTAAATTGCTATGCATTTCTTATCTTTCGGCGATAAGATAACCGTAAATTGTTTTACAGTCATGGATGTATTCAACCTACTTTCTTTACTCAGATTACAATCTTGTCTTTTAGTCTTTTTCTCATTTTTTACATATACTTTAAATTTTGTTTCGGCGAGAAACAAAAGGTGTTTTTCGGGCGCCACGAAGTCTCGCCAGAAGCAACTTTCTTATAAAAAAAGAAAAGAAAAGAAAAACAAAAAAACCATAAGCGCACGTCCTTTCTTTCGTTTCCGGATCATTTATTTGTTTCTCTTAAAGACGTGCTGCTGCATCCATAGGCTGAGGATTTAAAGGACCCAAGAGTGTCGTTAACTCTAGCTTTTATTGAAAATAAAGAAATCCAAGGGGGTATACCCCCCCTTACTTCCAATTTCTACTACCTAGGCTGGAGGTTATTTGGACTCCGTCTTTTTTGTTACTATCAACTAATTTAAAGTATCTTGCACCAGGTTTTCATTTTCATCTTTGTTTAGAAAATGCAATATATAGCATACTGTTAAAGTTTATCGCTTCTGGTTCCACTTTCCCGATAGTATTCAGTGACCTCATTAAATAGTACTCCTATCACTCAAAACGCAATCATACATCGGTACTTTCGTCGACTGTCGCTAACATATGATGTCTAGTTCCATTAGCTAAGCAACTTTTTTGTTTAAAGTTCGAAGGATATCCAGTGACATGGGAAACAGATTGTCTAGGTTCAGTATTATGCCATGTGCTTGCACTAGAGCACTCAGATTCTCTACGAATTCTCTTCCGGCATCGAGTAAAGAGCTTTCGGAAGGCTCTTCGGTACGTTCGATTAAGGCACGTGTATATAATTGGATTGAGACAACTGTTGAGATATTCCAGCCATTTGGTTAAATTAAAGATCTGAAATGGCAAGGGGAAACCTCTCCCTCTGTACGCGAATAAAAGTACGACTACAAAGAATGGAAACCAACAGCACGTAAACACGCCAATAACAACCGCTATTGTCTTCGCTGCCTTGATATCATTTGCATAGTTCTTGCCAATGCGACGTGCTTGGTAGCGAGCAATTAGGTAAATTCGAGTGTACATGACGAGCATGATGGATAAGGGTAGAAAAAAGCTGAAGGTTGCTACGAAGTGAAGATAGCTCGGGAACGGCCACTCTATTAGCCTCGCGCATGCCATCCCCGTAGCATAGAACCAGACAAAACATATAAGCAGTATAGCACGACGTCTTGTTAGTATCTTGGGATACGAGAATGGTGATGTGATAGCTAGCTGTCTATCAAAACTGACTGCAGTTAAGTTCATGATTGACGCAGTCCCGCAGAGTATGTCCATACAATCCCAAAAGCTTTTCAAAGCTTTGTCCATATGCCATGCATTACTGTTCAGCTGCACGACAAACCAGAATGGCATAGCCACAAGCGCGACAAGAATATCAGACACACTCAGAGAGATGATAAAATAGTTACATATCGTCCTGAGATCGTGAAAAGTGTAGAAACTGGCGCACACTATGAAGTTGCCACCAAGAGTAAGAATGATCAGAATCCCTGTGAAAATCGCGGCGATAATGTTTGATATCGTGGGGTTAAATCCTCCCATACGTCCATAACTGCCTGTTCCATTCGTACCATTGACAAAGCTATAAACTGTTGTTTGGAAAGCCATCTCTGTTGTACTAGTCGTAGCGTTCGCTAACGTACTCACGAAGGATGAACTACCTCTGGTACTGCTTGAGAGAGTGCCCAGCGCTGTCGTTAATAACGAGGTCATTGTAGCACTGACTGTCATGTTGGCCAAGGTATTCACCGATAAAGAGCTTTCCGTAGAATTTGTTGTAACATTGGCCATTGTGTTCATTAGTAAGGAACTCTGCGTGGTATTTGCTGTGAAGTTGGCCAAGGTATTTATCAATAAAGGCTTCACAGTTGCATTCAAAGTATTGCTTGCTAGCGTGCTAATAACAGCTTTCAAAGCGTTTCCAGTTGCATTAGAAGTGATGTTGGCCATGCTTTTTATACTTGCTGATAAGGAGTTCGATCACGTGATATTTTTGGTTGCTCGAAGAGAATAATCAGCGGTGTTAGCGATGTTCATGAACACATTCCTTCATTCGTCGCCCTGTTGAGATTACAATAAAGGTTACTGTAAGAAATTTTAATCCTTTTCCCTCGCCCCCCCCCCCCCCCCTCGGGCCTCACCTTGGCCTCGACTTAGCGTTTCTTTCAGTTACTTCCTCACTGACTTCACTTCAGAGGAACTCTCAACCCAAGACGTGCCAAAATGCTTGAACATATCGGAAAGGAACTAGGTTTTATTTTTTTACTCCATTAAAAACTGCAGGATGTTTAATCTTTCACCTTGCTAATGACTTCATTAGGAACTTGTGAGTCCAAATGTGCTTTACGACTAGCACAGTTTTTTAATTGCAGACTAATAATATGGTCTGCAAACCCATCCTTTCACCAATCATTATTTGACGCGTTCAAATCCCCCTTGAACGCCTTACAAGTGCTAGGTATTCGTTACTTTGAATGCACGCCATGTTTAATTTATTTCGAATCAATATCATTTCATGTTATGTAGGTGTCTATGTAACTACGATTATTTGGCACCCCTGCAACTTGACGCAGTTATTCTCCACGTTCTTTCTGAGGTTCTTGTAACGTTTTTTCTAAGCACCGGATGCCACAGAGTTTATAGTGTTTAAAATATGTTTTAATGACTCGAAACATGGTAGTCATTGCGATGGAACACAGGTTCACTTAGTTAAGCGAAAGCCTTTTCAAAAATTCAACATTGTTATATCTGCATGAGTTTGTTTATTTATTTTTTGCAATTTTAGATTTCTGCATTTTTAAAATTTTTCTCTCTTCGCTGATTCTTACCAGTTCTTTGCTCTCCCCGGCGCACGAAGTGTCCAAACTTTAAAGCTTTACCCTTTTCGATGTTTGTAGTTCAATCGACCGGGATTAGCAATGAGAAAAATGCGACACCACATTCAGTAATTTTGAACCAAGGTTCGATCTTCTAGTATTGAAAGTTAGTGCTCTTACCTTATTAGAAGTCGGCAAGTCTAACTTCTAGTTTTATCTCTGCGTTATCTGTCGAGAAAAAAAGACGTACATTAGAATTTATGCCTACATCTACGGCCAACAAACACGTTCTTGATAGATGTGCTAATACACCTATTCATTATTTATGACGTGTGAAAATAAACATAACCTTGTTTTCTTTTTATTTCAATATTGCTATTTATGTTATTGTTCGTGTTTTTAGTACTTCATCTAGGTCATAAGAGGTCACTAAAAAACCTCTTCAGCTACGATTCATAGTCTTTTGCTAGTGGCAATATAATGGATTTGTCCTGTGAAACTCTTGTTTTACCTTTGAAATGATTTACAAGTTGCTATCTTTCGAATTTAAGTCAATGAAAGCGCATTCAAGATAAAGGGAGATCGATGTGGCGTAACTATTTTATCAGTTCTCTCCGGGGGATTTCAGTTGTCAAAGCGAAGTTTTTTTTTCCGATTCAGGCTCGATAATTTTACCCTTGTCTTTTTAATTTTTTTCCTGTCTCTTGTTTTTCCAGATTGTATTCTTAAAGGAAATAAGCTAGTAAAACAATAATTCGTTATGCAGATGTCAGGAGATACACTTACGATATCCTACAATCTCCTCAGAATACACTGAATTTACAATTCTTATCTGCGCATCTAAAGTACCCCAGTAGGGAAACCAAAACACGTACAAAACATGTCATTCCTATAGTTATATCAGCCCAATGCAGCATCCTTTTCTTTGTTTCTGCATCCTTAGTTCTCTAAGCTTAATAAATCAATAGCTTGTTTGGTATTTTTGCCTCATTCTTACTCCAGATAGCAATATTAGCGTGTTCTATACCATATCGCTTGTTATAATTTTGGCCACCACCTTTTAGCCTTGTTTTTTTTTTTTAAACTCAGGCAAACTCACTGACAAATCTGTAGATTCAAGGCCTCGATTCCCTTCCCTTCATATTTCTACACCTTGAAAAGACGTTTCCAATTCATTTCATTTTTCTAGTGCCGTTTTATCGAAGTGGACATCACTGTCCCCCAGCATCAGATATAGACTTCCTAACACCTCCTTCTCCCTGTCAGGCTGTTGATCATTGTCGCTGAGCCATGATGTTAATATTTACCGAGCTTTTAGCCATGGTCTATCTCTGCGTTCTTATCAACCACTCAAACGTCCACTCTCTCAGTAAAAACCACACCAAAACAAATACAAAAATGATCCATTCAATTATTCTCTAATGCTTTAAGATTTCTGAAAACCATGTGTTAGAAGTTTTTCAATTTATATTTGATGATTCAACATGAGTGGACTCCAACTACGCATGAAACCAAAAACCAGTAGCTAGCTCCCGACATTTTGAAATGCATGGCGAAGAAATAAAGCCGAGTAACGTAAGGATTTTGGTAAAAAACAAACAAACAAACAAACAAACAAAAAAAAAAACAAGCAAAACAAAACAAAAACAAAAACAAAACAGGTTTTGGTTAATCACAAAATGTTGGTTGATGTTACAAGTACAATTTTTCGGCTGGTATTACAAGTTGGGAGCATGAATCACTAGACTGAAGCAAGCCTGTTACGGCTTGCCCTTTTCCTTTAACATATATACTATATGCAAGAGAAATTCTTTTAGTTATCCTATCAAGTTCAAGGATAATTTGATTTTCTTAGTTGTGATTGAATCATAAAATAAAATCCCAAGAAGAAATACGGCGACCAAATCGTCATCCTTAGGATCCAACCAATTGTATTTCAACCGAAACTTAACGCTAATATAAGAGATCTCAAACAACTCGTTTCTCTAATAACCCATGCATTAAAAGTCTATTACAAGTGCTTTTATGGGTTCTTGTTTTGTTAGCGATACAAGGTGGATTCAAGGAGGTTGACTTACTTGTCTTGGATGAAATTTTCTGCGATTATTCCTTAACGGAGCTCTACAGCTACGCGAGGTATACAGTGCGTCTCGGAGTAAAATCTAGATATAACAGGTGTGATGCACTTCAGTTTTCTCGCTAAAATCTGTCTTTGGTTGGTTGGTGTGAATCAGAGATTAATTACAAAAACCACACACGACCTATGTATTTATCTCTTTTTGCCTATGGCAGAAAACCAAGATCATCACTTGTACTGCGTGTCTCCATTGATGATGCTGTACTGTCTAAAATCGAAATACACTGATATCGGCCACATTGCCCAGTTTTAGTTATATTTGTTTTAATTTTAAAAAGGAAAAAAATGTTAGTTGACGTTTTTGAAATCAGTTTCACTCGCAGAATAAAAAATAAGTAAATTCACATTTGTAAAGGGATTGAATTAAGAACAAAAACTGTAAAGCTTAATACCGAGAAACAGCCCGAGGCTGAAACTATTATCTTAAATAAGAATTCCTTTATTGCGCAAATTTTTGTCGGCACAGATAACTAAGTTTTTCTTTGATTTGTTGAAAAACTGCTTTCGTCAGCGAGCCCAAAGGGAGCGACAATAAAGCTATTTTACCTCTATTTCCTTTCAGATACGCTTGAATAATTGTTCTTTGACCGTCGATCTTGTCGTGGTCCGGTTTCTGTTAGCAGATCTATCTCAGTTGCTGAGATTGTTAATCTCTTTCTCTGGGGCTGCGCTCGTTGCGTACGCGAGTCTTGGTTCTACATGCTTCTCGTGCGGCGCCCTGCTACGACTGTTATGACAGAACCTCCATTTTGCTCGTTAACTCCTAAAATTGCCTCAAGCTGCGAGAAACTTACTTTATTATTTTAAATAAACCCGAAAACGTAACCGCAAAAGAAGGGTATTGCTTAATAAAAACATGTTAACTCAATAAAAAGGTTGGATGTATGTCATAGGTTCGTTCTAGAAGCACGATTAGTGTTGGTGCCTATGTGCTATTCCTTTATGGCTCGGAGAAAATACCAACATTTAAGTAAGATACCTTGCTATCGAGTAAGTACATTTGGTACCACATTTACATACACCAGTTATTTTTAATCTGACTTAAAGGATGCGGTTATGTTATAACAAAATACAACTGTTAATTGAAACGAATAGTGGAATCAAGCTATCCCAAACAGAAGCTTCAAGAAGCTTCACATTACGTTCAGCTTAAAAATAATTTAAGAAATGTCCTAAAGAAGTGGTGCTGTCACAAACTGATATTTAATTGACTGTAGTATTGAATGTGACAGCATTCGCAGGTTATTGGCAGTTAGGAGCCGTTAAGTCTGACACTATAGAAGTAACGGAATGTGTGGGGACTAAAATGAACTAAAAACGATAGAAAAATGAGAATTCTTGTTTGACACTAAAATTAGTGTGGTGACTAAGAAAATAAAAAATTAGGTAAGAAACGTAAGAAAGTAAGAAATGATAAATTTTTCTTTATTCTGATTTTAAATGCACGGTCATAAGAAAGCCTTTAAGTTTATTTTTATATCACTTAAAGTTGCTGGAAACGGAAACGAAACTGAAAAACGAAAAGAAAACAAATGGTAGCAGGCAATATCAGTACGTATGTATAGTGCAGTATCGTAACAGCGATACGAGTCAACATTAGTATACTTTGGTCTAAGCTGCAGCCATCAATCGAACATCGATGTTAAAACTTGTGGCCACAAAAGCTTTTAGTACATAACCTGAACTTACAACGGTATTTTGGTTCAAGAGGTGTGGGCTGAAAGGCTTAGAGTCATCATTACGTTTCGTGGGGTGACACTATTTTTGCGCATCTCGTTTATTCTTTAATTAATTTATTTTTTGATCAGTTTGTGCTTTTCTGTTTTATAAATTTGATAATTTCTTTTGTTCAAGTAAGACTGGATGACGTTCAGACGTGGTCCCTAATGATGAAACGCGGTTAAGATTCCTAGCGTTACATAAGTAATATTTATAAAAACCGTGTGTGTGTGAGGTGGTTCGCCGGGCGCGTGCTATAGGCTTTACTATGTATGCAGATGGTCGGTACTTGAAAACTGCGTTGGACTGACAAGACTTAATGCATTTTTTTTTTGGTTAGTACTTCAACAGCGCGTGACCATGCGTGACCATAGACATAAGTGCCTTTGATGGTTGTGTCATATGTGTATGTACGTTATACGTTAAATAGTGCGCAGTTAAGAGTAGTAGATACTTTATGTGATATAATGGTGTAATAGTGAGGACAACTCTTGGATCTAAACCTGCCTTATTTTTCCTGACCTCACAGTATTAAAAATGGGGGATTCGTTTACCCCGCCTTATTCCGCCTTATCTTGTCTCAACCCGTTATAGCGTGCAGTGTCAACAGAGA
The DNA here is from genome assembly GCA_011800005.2 of Stichodactyla mertensii. Taxonomy (NCBI): domain Eukaryota; kingdom Metazoa; phylum Cnidaria; class Anthozoa; order Actiniaria; family Stichodactylidae; genus Stichodactyla; species Stichodactyla mertensii. Next base: position 620 of record JAAAQI020007571.1, on the reverse strand, counting down.
AAGTTTGGTTAACGTATTAAGTTCGCAGCTCTAGAAGAGGGGAGTTTGTTCTTAACCCGCCTTCACTCGCACAACCCCGCCTTAACCTGCTGCAGCCGGACAAGACCCCAGAGTAGGATATACACCATGTAAGTGTAAATGAAAGCGATTTATAGTATCTTGGATGTTTAGCAGCAGAAGAGGTGTTCTTCGTTGTTTCTTATTGAATTCAGTGCGGTACTTCTAAGTTTTTATTAGGGGTAAAAGTTGGCTCATTGGGATTGTTTGTTAAGGAGTATGTGGTTAAGCTCGTGGTTTCTGCTTGTGCAAGATGCACTACTCAGTTTTTTTTTTTTTCAGAATAATTCAAGGACTTCAAAATGCCATATCAAATGTCATGAAATGTGAACAGACTCGGAAATTCAACATGAACTGTCAGATCTCATAATAAAGCCACGAAAAGGCCTTTAATCTACTGAAACAGATGTGTGCATTCACATAATAACGTATGGTATATTTTATAATAGGACGTTTGCATGATGGCGTCATTTGACCACTACAACAAGAATGCTTCGCGTATTTTCTTTCATATTCAAATTTGTATTTCCTCATGAGAATAGTAAGACAATTGGTGCTAATTA
>JAAAQI020007349.1:0-20230 GCA_011800005.2 Stichodactyla mertensii | reverse complement strand
GCTGTAGACACTATGCCATCGAGTTTATGGCGATATACTTCATATCTGTATCGGTTTGTATTGACTACCGACCAATATTTCTAAGTGACATACGATATAACAGGACATAAAGTTTATTCCTGTGTAAGTAATGTAAAATTTCGGGTTGCTTTCGGATCCCACGTGCACTCCACGTGCACAGCAAGCGGCGCATGTTCGGAATAGCCGATGTTATCCGAAGTTCTGCGCACTCGCTGCTCATTGGCTTGTCAACTCTGACAATTTTCCTACGACGGTTACGACCTTTTATCGACTGGGAAACGTTCCATACCGCATGGTTTTCTAATTCGGAAGATTTCTACACGGTAAGGGAAGCGATTTTATGACGAAGGAACAAGCTAGGCACAGGTTTCATCGAATGTGTCAAGTGTTGTTAAATAAAAGTGCTTTTAAGTATTTCCAATTTCGACGAAGAATTTATCGCAAGAAAACGACCACTGAATGGGCGTGTTTGTTTGTGTACGTGCCACACGAAGCGTGTCAACAAAGTTCATTTCATGGACGATTCACAGAACCGATGCTCAACCAAGTCAGATCTTTCCAATGACATAATATTTGACCCCTGTAAAAGGATAAATGAGCTCCGTTAAGAGAATATTGAGCCCTGTAAAGGGATTAATGAACTCCGTATGGAGAATGGCAAGAATGTTCTTCATGTCGATGTAAACGTTCATAACTTAAAAGCAAATGTTCAAATGAAGTAATATTTCATAAATCATCTATCATGGTTCGTACAACCTTGAAAAGTCCTTGAATTTTGGAGTCTGCCTTGAAAAGTCCTTGAATTCGATTTTTCCTCGAAAAGTCCTTGAATACTGGGAAAAAGTCCTTAAGAAAACGGAAATAGTCCTTGGATTTTATGGATTTACAAATTTCACTGTTATTTTAACAAAGGTTTAGGTAGTTTTCATTTTTTTTTTCCGCGTCAGTTTTCATCCATAAATCCAATGGTCTTAATAACTTCATTTTCATTCTGCAAAAGTAATGCGGGGTGGCCCAAGCATGTGCTTTTGTTTTCTTCAAATTAGCAGTCGATTTATCGATCTTTACAGTTCAAAGCAAGCCGACAAGAATTGCTGACATGTAATAGTAACACAATATCAAACAGAAACAATACTTAAGATGGAAATAATCTATGTTGCTGTCCTTGAAAATTTAACATTTGCCCTTGAAAAGTCCTTAATTTTTTTTCTTGACAAAGTTGTACGGACCATGTCTATTCACTTTTTGTACACTATCTGGGGTTAGGTGCATTTTAAATTCCAGAAATTATACAAAAGTAAACCTTATTACATTTTGTAATGGCTTATTGCCATGACCGGATAGTGGGATATCAAACAGATTGCAAGATCCATGAAAACTTAAACTTTTCAACAATAACAAAACTACCATTTTGCAATTGGGGACCGTTCATTATTTATCACAGTGGGGTGGGGGGCTTGATGAGAAATTCTTAAAATGCTGGATTTTTTCGTGCACCCCCCAAAGTGATTGCTCATTTTTTCCCGCCCCTCCATGATTAAACATAAAAATATATTTTCCCCTCCCTTTTATAGCCTTAAAAAATTTAGGAGCCCCCTTAGCGGTGCAGTAAAAATTTCGAGGCCCCCCAATTTCTCACCAAGACCCCCCCTAACAGGGACCGCGGAGCAGCTATGAAAGTGGGGGGCTAAGTTTTGACTGGGATTGTGGAGTACCTTTGAAAGTATTATTAATTAGTGTAAATTTGGAAAATAGTGGGGGGCTGTAGCCCCCCCAGCCCCACCCTCTCCGCGGCCCCTGCCTGATAAATAATGAACGGTCCCTTATCCCTCGTGACAGTTCTTACCACACTCATACATTGTATGTAATATCAATTTCTCATTTCATCCTGAATACATTCATATGAATTATTTACATATATCTTTCAAAATTGTTGCTATGTTTCAACCAGCAGTAGACACATGTACTCATCGAGTACATATTTCTTCTAAGCGAGACGAAGATAATACAAAACGAATACTTAACATAGCTCCACAGGGAGCCCAAATTCGGCATTTGAGTCGCTATCGTTACTGAAGATGAAGAAAGTCGTAGGTTAAGTACAGTATAGAGCGTTTCATCCGATTTCCAAACACAGAGAAATTTGTACACCTACACTTTGGAAAACTGAAATAATACTGCGTAATTCAAAACAATTCAATATCAAATTAATAATGAAAGAGTCTAGCCGAGTGTCTTATTTCCACTTCTGCCTTTGGTAAATAATTTGAACCTGAAAACAACAGACATGCACCTCTGTTTTCCCTTCCTTTTTCCTTTCCATTTACTCCTATTCTCATTTCAATGCACATACAGTTTGTACTGTAACACTACAAACTAATACATCCTGAACTGTACAACATTGGTTATATCTGACTGACTTCCTATAACGTACCATATCTCAAACTGCACCAAAGATTGCTGGTAATGATGCTGTTTCTAGGGAGGCTTGAGGGCAACCATGGTATTGATGTCCCAAATCATGGTTCTCATTGCGTCCATCAGCTCCTGAACCTGTTCATTCTTTTTCTTTAGTGTCTAGAAAACGATACAATTTAAAAACTTTGGTTTTCTAAAAGCCAAATGCCACCCACACCCACCCCTCAAGAAAAATTCATTCCCTAGATAGAGCAGAAAAACCTTTTTATTTCTTTCGTTATAAGGACATCTATCCGTATTTAAGCTCAATATTTTGTAAACACGCTCTTTTGGGGCTAAAGAACAAAATATCAAATGTGACCAAAATTCAGTGAATACGATTTTGAGATTTAACGCCTTGTTCTTTGGGAGAGGTAATATTTTGATCAGCAGAAAAACTGACATTTTCGTGAATATCTCCCAGTAGCTTAACTCTGATTCGACAAAATTCTGTAGCAACAGTGAAACAAATGAAAGCCATATAGTTTTGGCGCATCACTTCCAGTTAAATTTAAAAAAGTGTGAAAGTAGCGTCCTTGTCATTTTCTGTTCTGCCCATTCCCTTTGTTTATGATAGAGCAGATTTTGTGTGACTGTGAAAAAGGCTGCTGCATAAACACAGTCATGACACAGTTCAAGGCATGGCAAGGTATGTCAGAATTCAAGAAAACATCATGGTCAAGGCAATTAAGGCATGTTTGCAGCACTGACAGAGTGCTGTGAATATGAAATCTGCTTTAACAGTCCCATCCACATAATTTATGTTGTCATCTTTGCAGTCACCTTTAGAATCATCACATGCTTTTTTCTCATGACAGAAAATTGCATGACGACGTAAAGAGCTGCTGTGAAAGAGATTAATCAGTGGGCAGCTTTGGAAGTTTGTTTCTTTTTCAGAAAATATTAATACTTCCCAGTGGAGGAATAATGAAATTTCCAAATTTCCTTTTCTGTGCTTTTCTTATGTGAAATCAGTGCCCAACCTCAGCAGTGGTCCATTAGTCTGTGACTAGTACAAATTGCCTTTGGGCTAGTAAAACTTGAGAACTGTGAGCCAATCTCTTGGCTAAGATCTTCTCAGCTCCACCGACCCAAGAGCCAGGTGATGAAAAGTATTAAGGTTAGAGCACTGGAAATACTTGGGGGATAAGGGTTATGAGTATTCCCAAAGTACAGGCATACAGCACAGAGCTCAAAAAGCATTATTGTATGGTCTGTGGCAGATCCAAGGGGTGGATTTAAGGGGTGGTCATTGGATGACAGTGAAACCTCCTACCTACCATGAACCTCTTCCCTGCTTAAAAAATATTTTTTAAAATTTTATGCTTTCAGTTTTTTTTAAGTTGAATTTCAATTTTTTTTGTGTGTGAACCCCTTACCCCAAATGCTAGATCTGACCCTGATGGTTCAAAGCAGAAAACACAGCACATGACAGTCATAACATGTACCTATGAAATTGACTAATGCATTAGGTTATTTACAATATTCACCCCCCTCCCCCTCCAGATTGAAGAGGTCAGATTGAAGACATCAAAAAATCTTGAAGTGGTAGGGGTGGTATGTTAGGAACAAACAATGGGAATATGGAAATCCTGAAGGGTTGGATAAGCCTTTCAAATTTTGACCATCATCCTGAAGGAAATCCTAGGTCTCAAAATATCAGTTTGCCAATGACCAAAATGTGAGTCAAATTTTACTACTGGCAGGCAAAAAGAAATGTGAGATTTAAGGCTTTCGCATGACATATTCATAATTAAAATGGAAACTTTACGGATTTCACGCGTGTGAACGATATTTGAAGAAATTGACGTTTCGGCTACACTGTCAAAACGTCAATTTCTTCAAATATCATTCACACGTGAAATCCGTAAAGTTTCCATTTTAATTATAAAAAGAAATGTGAACTGCCAAATGAAAAATAAAATGTCAGGGAAAGTTCTGATCCACTGAAGTTATTTGTCCTGCCAAAAAAGAAAAAGAAAAAATATGTGGCCATTTTTATTATCCTATTTTGAGCCCTCATATTCAATGGGTAATATATTCCCAATCACTGGGTTAAGTTAAATATGATGGCTCAACTGTGAACCAATCACAGTGCACAAAATCACTGCTTGTCCAATCAAAATGCTGAATCATGGCACTAATTTGGCAAGAGATGTCTATATACTGTAAGGTTTTTAAAGTCATATAAAATCTTGTCTCATTTACCTGTCGTAATGCTTGGTGTTCTTTAAATAAAGGATCCTTTTCATCTACCACCTCCATTGCTACATCTTTCTCCTGGTTCTTCAAAGGTATAATGTCCTAAGAAAAAGATTTAAAATATGATTTTGCTTTTCTAGACTATAGTTCAGAAAACAAGAATATGTAATTAAAAGATTTTCATAAACTACAAGGGAAGCACAGGTGGTGTTGCACTGTTAATGCACTGTCTCTCACTGCTGTGATCTCTGGTTTGATCCCTGGACCTGCTATCATCTACATCTACATTTAATAAAGTCGGTAAAACTTTAAAAGGTATCACACCAACTGTCAAAAAAATGATAAATAGATAAATAAAAAGATATTAACATAAACATTAAAATGGAATAGTACTAATTTTCGATTTAAAAATATTAAGAGAACTAGAATTTACAACGTCACTTGGAAGGTTATTCCATTCAACAATAGTTCTTGGAAAGAAAGAAAATTTAAAAGCATCTATTTAAGCCATTGGGACCTTATATTTAAAAACATGACTGCGATGTGTATGTAATTCATGATTACGGGATAATAAATTCTCAAGGTTAATATCTATTAGATTATTACTTAGTTTATACATAAGAGAGAATCTACATCTACATATGTGAGTAGAGTTGTTTGTTGGCTCTCTCCTGTGCTTCAAGGGTTTTTCTCTGGGTTCTCCAGTTTTTCCTCCTCCACAAAAACCCACTTCTAAATTCCTATTCAATCTTTGGACATTCACCTTAGATTGGAGCCCAGCTCTTAGAATGAACTAAGTTTATTCACAACAACAAAAAGCCTTGTAAAGTAAAGTTAAGTTTTTATAAACATCCTAAGCTAAGTGGTGGTGGTGGTGGTGGTGGTGGTGGTGGTGGTGGTGGTGGTGGTGGTGCTGGTGGTGGTAATGGTAGTAGTGGTTGTAGTGGTGGTGGTGGTGGTGGTGGTGGTGGGTTGGAGAGATAGCGTTCAGGCCCCCTGTATTCAGTTTGGTGTCAAAAGGCACCTGATTCTCCCCAGATCACTGTCTGTCTTAATCTTGATACTTCTGGGCTTCCTGTATATCATGGTTTACAAACCTCAAAACTTTCTTCAACCGGCACATTTACTCTTCTCTTTGTTTCATTATAAAGGATGCGAAGTCTAGCAAACAGTGCTTTAAGTGCGTTAAGGTTATCCCGAATTTCTCTATTTTGCGTTTGACTTTGTCGCGTTGTGGCGTCTCCGCTCAGTTTGACGCTTTGCAATCGACGAAATAGATCAGTAGCTCTGTCAACTATATCTTGGACAGTTCTTTGACCCTGAATGGTCAGAGCAATTTCGTTTTCTGCCTGGTTTACTGGAGGTTTGGGCTGCTGGGGGTGCTTTTCTTCTTCTCTTTGAGTTTGAACGACGGAAGGATTGACCCAGAGCTCCATGTTTGAACCTGCAGTACTAGTGGGCAGCGGAATTTCCGCCATAAACACACAGGTAACCCATGCTACAGTTCCGGATCGGATGGTATGACTCTCAACATAAATACGGCGCCATGTTGGTTGAACTTTACAAAAGATTTTCAGTAAATTATCTTGTTATATCAACCAACATGGCAGTGCCTTTTGATATTTTGTTCTCGAAGGAATACTATTCGACTCGGGTTACCCAGGACAAACTACCCTGGGTGCCAGAGGTCCTCCCGCTCTGTGGGCGGATACATAAACTTAGCGGACTTTAACAAATCCTGAATTCTGAGTCGGTCCCGAGTCGGTTAAGGTCCACACGTTCGCTGAAGATTTTTTGAGGTTTTGATTATTTGGTTATCACTGTCCAACCCTTAAACACAGATTTCCCGTCCTCATGGGCTACCAAGTCCATTCGACTGCGCCTCTTATGCTATAGACCTTTTACCAAAATGGCGACCGAAATTTCAAATGATTTAAAATTAGAAACAAACACCAGCACTAGAAAGAGCACCTCAACTTTAGTAACTCTGCAAAGTTTCATTATGTTAGGTGTTATAGCGGCCGAGAAAACATTTTTCATTTTTCATTTTTTTTCTTTTTTCTTTTTCTTTTTTCTTTCTTTCTTTTTCTTTTTTTTTTTTTTTTTTTTTTATGGCGTATACCCCCACACATGCATTTCTCTGTAAATTTGGCAATTTTTGAAAAATGTTTTCTCGGCCGCTATAACACCTAACACAATGAATCTTTGCAGGATTACTAAAGTTGAGATGCTCTTTCTAATGCTGGTATTAATTTTTCACTCAGTTAAATATTTACTCATTCGAATTTGCGGCCGCCATTTCGGTAAAAGGTCTATTGACTCAGCATAGTCAATAGAGGGGACAGTGTACGGTCAGTGCAGTGCACGGTCAGTGTCACGTGGTGGTACAGTTCAACATCGAACGCGAAACAATAGCATCACCCTTTGAAGTTTGCCTGGCATCCTAACCATTTCCCTCAATTAATTATGTTTATAGTCCATGGTTTGTTTTTCATTTACTGTAGTGGGATATCCCTAATATGAATGTAGTAGTCTGTAGTAGCATAGCCAATCAGAATGCAAGGATTCATGATAGTCCACTTTTTGTGTTTTATACTAAGACAAATTATATTTATAGCTCAGTATATACGTAATATATATCAACGACAGCAGATATTACCGACGCCCACATACATCACCTGGATGGCTAGGATCTCATGGTGCGCGCGTCATGTAGACTAAATTGACGTCATCCCGTGGCACCGGCTTTTATTGACTGGGTAAAAACTGAAACAAAGTTTATTCTAGAGATGCCGCTCAGAAAAACAAACCCAAAGGCAGTTGTCAAATATGCCGAAAAATATTGAAAGAAGTCTTACATTTGCTGGTTTGGAGCTTCCAAAACTGTGATTTTTTTATAGTTTATCAGGGGCGTAGCCAGGATTTCCCTAAAGGGGGGGGATTAAAAAAAATGCCATTTGTTTGAGCCCCCGAAAAAAAAACAAAAACGAAAAAAACAAAAAAAACAAAAGGACATTAACAAGCCAAAAGCCTACCCCTCCAACCGTCCGGAAAAAAACCCCGCCACCATTTTGTTGCCACGAAGGAGGGTGAGGGGAGGGGGGAGAGCCCTTGCCCCACCCCTTCCTACGCCCGTACCATAAATTTGCATTCAGCTGTCTTGAGTACTACTCACAGTATCACTTTCAGGCATTTTCAAATAGATACCTTTGCTATTTAACTAGGATGTTCAATTTCCTTTTCCTTACGTTCTAGATTTCTTTTGCAAAGATCTGCTAAGAGCGTTGAGAATATGTTCCTGTCGTGTTGTGCCCTGAGCGTTCCCTACCCACACAGGACTGACGAGCTTATTTAATAAGACCCTCCGAATTGAAGTGAAGAGGTATTGAAGTCAGCTGATTCACGTACCACAGCCGCTAGCGCTCTTTGAGAACGTATTGGTTCTCACTGAAAGTTCCTTTTTTAATATTAAAAGAATATGTCCACGAAAATGCGGGAAACAAGGCAAGTATTAGCAGTATTGTGGCCAAGGTACATGTTATCGTTTGCTTGGCTGAATGATTATAAACTCGACATCCCCAGTCAGAGGTCTTTAACTGATTTAAAATCCCTCTTCCTGCAAAATAAGGAATATTTCGTTCTGTTTTTGATGATAAATTAAGACGTTATTTATGCGTAACCCACACTGATGCATTTCGCTGTTGTCATGATTTACTTGAAAGGTCGTTCCGGTTTCATTTTAATTGGTAACCGGACGTTTTGGAGAACTCGGCAGATGATGACATCAGTAACAACTGATTATTGCTTTGAATTCAACGTTTCTACATTAGTAAATAGCTTACTGAGTAGTAAAACTCGATCTTAGAGAACACCTCTACCCAGTACCCCTCATAACTACTGTAACAATGGCAAAAAGCTTGAATAGAGATTTCCGATTTACAAGCTTTGGCACTAACAGTACAATTTGTTAATTCGCATGTTGCTATTGCTTGCATAAAGTTATGACTTAATTTTTTCTTTTCTTTTCTTTTTCTTTTTCTTTTCTTTTTTTTTCCCAGTTAAAACGGAATATGAAGATTTATTCAACTGCAATTCCTTACCTTTCTCAATGCGAATTCTTCAATTCTGGATTGTTCTTTCATTTTGATTAATTAATTTGGGACCATACATCCAGACATCGATTGCTGAAGCGTCGTATGGCAGGGCGAAACCATTTACGGATCAGCTGGAGATTTCGGCTCCAACACCGCTATCCATAATGACTAATCAGGGAGCTCGGCCGAAGCCTTAAGGGAGAGGTTAGTCGGCCCCTAGACCATGGAAGATTAACCCCTTGCTATGATCAGTAAATTAAGATTTTTCTCTATCAGAACGACTAGTTCTTTGACGCTCTGATCCATGTGGGAGGCGTTAGAAAAATTAGACATGCGCGGACCATAGTAAATACAGGGCATGTACAGCATTCAATTTCTTCATTCTCAAGTAAAAGTAGATGTTATACTGCTGAGATGTTTGGTGTTATTGGGACAAATCAGCTTTTATGCCATTAAATCAGAAATCTCCAGGCAACTAATCACATATTATACTGCCCAAGATGTTGACATTCCGTTTAAGTTGACTGAAGAAGTATAGCTACGCCTCTTGAAAACATCGCCGACTCCGAGCTGCATTAGCGGTAATGATATATTATTAATGTTCATTCTGGGAGGTAAAGTGCCTAAATTTACAGGTTTTTGGCACTAACAGTACCAATGTTTAATTTACGTATTGCTCTAGTCCGCGCAAGGTCATGAATAAAGTCAGTTGGAATTTGCTCTTGAAGATTTTTTCCTGAATCAACTGCAAAACCTTACTTCCCAAATAAATATAGATCCTGGAAGTCTATAATTTTTCTTTCATTACAATTGCTTGAATTGTATTTGCGACCATAACTCCAGACGTGATGAAGCGCAACATGGCATGGCAAAACCATACGGGTCAGCTGGAGAGATATTTCAAGTCAATCGCGGAGCTCGGCCGAGGCCCAAACATGGGTCGGCCCCTAGACCATGTAAGATAGACATGCACAGACGCAGAGCAGCTACCAGAAAAATTAACTTTCGTCAAATATGTTCTCAAAGAAAAGATTTAATCCATACTGCTTCAGGAAACTTTGGTACTAATAGTGACAAATCAGCGGTTGTATGGTTAATTGGAAATCTAGTAATCGGTGGTTACAAAGGTTTGGGTACAAAGAGAGAGTTATATCACAGGCCTCAGAGCGCGCATCGGCAATCAAAGGAAGCCTATATCGCTTCATCACTGTACTTTTTTCTAATGCGTCCTGAGGACGGACCAAGTAATAACCTGCACTCTTATCGTATAAACAGTTGCATTATTTCATGTCAAATATTATGTCATATGTTATTGTTTATTAAAACAAGCAAATACGGAAACCTAAATATTACAAATTTGGCCGAATTCATTCAGTATCTTATATTCTGATCTTTTTTGTTTATTGAATTTCTAGTTGAGCGGGTTGGGTGTTTTTGATAGCATGGCAAAAGACAGCACACTGGAAGTTCGTCTTCTGCTGAACACCGCGATAACAGCTTGCCTAAACTTCGGAAGTCTCAATCCGTAAATAAAAGGATCTATCAGGAACTTCATGTAAAGGGTTGTGTCCACGATGGCATTGACTATCAACGCTTGAATTTCTTCCTTCGGCGTTCTAGCCTTCCAGTACAGATTGATATACCAAGAAATCGTCACGGGGAAGACAAAGCAAAGTAAACAAGTCGTCAGTAAAAGATTAACCACAACGAGTTGTTTCTGTGTTCGCCTGTGTTGTTCTAGTACGCGATCTTCCGTCTGAATGTTATTGGTGTGTCTACTACTGTTAAGGAATGGAATAAGCCGGTTCAAGTGGTGCTTGTAAGCAATGTAGAGACAGACATAAGTGATGACAATCAGGATTTGAACGCCCGTCAAGTGTACATAAACGTCAAGCTTGTGGAAAACGTCCTTTGGGACGCCTAACAGATTCAAAAATGAGAAAATGCTAGCATATATCCATATGCCCACGACACAGTATATTGCTCTTTCTCGTGTCACTAGCCGTCTTTGTCTATGAGGGAAGAGAATGGCTAGAAGCTGAGCCCAGGATAAAAACAAAATCACAAGGAAAGAAACATTCATTGAAATTCCAGATAAGATTGTCCCAGCTTGTAACAAGACGTTGTACTTCTTCCCGCTTATTCCATCTTGAGAGACAACGAAATAAAAGTAAGCGAAAAGAGGATCTACGGAGATTCCTGTCAAAAAGTCCGCCGCAGTCAGCCCAATGATGAAAATCGTTAGAGGATGCCTTGATCTATGCCTCAGAGGATCTCTGATCAAAGCTATCAGAAGAATCCCATTAGCGAAGACAGTGAGGAAGGATATCACCGATAGATAAATTCCTGAACCGTAGCAGGTGGTAAGGAAAGATTTCCAGAGGTCCAGCATTTCTTGGTTGTTCACCATTGTTGTATTGTCTTGAAATTTCCCTGTTGCGTTCTGTGAAGTGTTGACGACACCGGTTTCTTCATGTACAGAATCCCTCGACATTCTCAAAACCGGGTGGTTTCACACCTTTTCTGTGTTGAAAAAAGGGTTTTTGTGTTGTTATAGAACTACAATATCAAAGTCGAAATTACTTTATCTGAGTAATGCTCAGCTTGGCAATGTCACGATACTTCAGTGTCCCAAAACAGTTTCAAAATACACAATGCACCCGTACGTAGCTCCACCAGCTTCTGTCGGACAATCAATTAATATTTTGATTCCAAATTTTCAGTTTAAACAAAATATCAAATCCTTTGAATTCTAATGTGTTGACGAAACCTCCTCACGAAGATTACTTTTTCACCAACAATTAATTTTGAATTCCCAATACGAATTGCCGAGAAGAAAAATAAATGTATATCACTAGATCACTTTCGAATTCTGTCTTCCACTCATGATGCAGGCTAGAATGTTCTTTCATGAGATTGAAAATGATCGACCACTGATAATGCCTGTTCAAACAAAGTGACTTCCAAAGACGTCATTACTCGTCATTCCAAGAGAACGCTTCCTGCAAATGTCCAAACGCGCTAAAAACTTCAAATTGGCCTAATTGGAATAATCTTAGCTGCTGTTCTCACTAGAAATGAGTAAAGCAAGCTTCTGGTATAACATGACATTTATAATGAATTCGAAATTTTTTTATTTATTAAACTGAGAAATGTAGTTCTAGATAACAAGTCAAAGGATGTGCCGCAACTGAACAAACCAGACCGTGGTGCATCATAGCAATATGAATCAGTCAGGATATCGATAATTTGTCATATTATAATCAGTAACTGTGGTTTCCTATTTGATTAATATTGGAAAAACAACTTCAGGCACTTGAAACTAAACAATTACAAACATTTCGAGCTGATATGTCAATGAATGTTCGATAAAAAAAAGGAGGCGAGCGATTCCTTAATTTATCGCAATAATAGATCTCTCGCTTCGAGCACATTTCTCCATTTCAGGCCACGTGTCATCCTCTTGGGAATAAAATTTTTGTTTTCGATTGATACATATTCACGTATTTTCTCAAGCGTTTCGGCGGAACAAAGAAATAAAACCCAAGGGAATGATACGTGATCTGAAATGGGAAAACATCATAGGCCAAAAGTGAAGAGGTCTATCAGTGATATTCAAAATGAATAGCTTGGGTATCAGGCTCTCCGGACTCGCGAAGGCCTGTGACTCAGGCTAGTAAAGAAAGCAATTCAAATCGCTTAAATTTAGTCACACCTGCGTACGTCATGAAAGAAAGTGACAAAGTGGGCTTTAGTCCTTAATTACTCGCACGGTATGGTGGCAGCGGTGTGATTGCGGAAGATTCGCCAACTCAGAGTTAAACTTCATTAAATTAAACTTATTTGCCATCCGTATTTCAAACATCAAAAAAAGATCAAGTGATTAGACAAGGAAGGGAAAAAATTAGGTTTGTTCTATGAACGAAAATCTAACAAATAATAATTAAATAATGAAGTTAAAGCTCATGATCAATCGGGCATCCCGATTTCACACATTTCAGAAAAGATTAAAGATTAGGCAAGGAAGGCGAATAATTAGCGGTAGGTAAACTAATATGGAAACACGTATAGTAATTCATCTTCATTCGTTTAGAATCCTGACGATATGGAAAAATATTATTTGAGCCTATTTGATTCTAGTATTTCAATGACATGTATATGACATATCTTGCGCTCAGCTTTTTGAATATATTAGCTTGTTTCGATATATTCTATTTCCAACCCTGGATGATACAGCATCCGTCCGACGCGGACATAGTATTCATGACATTAGGGCATAAAATCAATGAATTTGAAAAAAAAAAAAAAAAAACCTGAGATGAATATTTTCCGATAGCCGGGTAGATGAACCAGTCATTTTGATTAGTTTTTATGAATATCAGTGCGTTTGCCAGCCGGAGTCACAAGAATCTCTTTCTCTCTCTTTGTTGATAATATAGAATTATCCAATCATGGTGCTTGAAAGCAATCTTATTCTCGTAACGCGGTTAGTTTGGTCATTATTGGGTTACCTGTGTAGTGATCGGATCCCAAGCCTCCCCTCCCCAAAACATATTTTGTACCCTTGGTTTCAGTCTCTCGTGAACATAGTTTTTTCCCGCGATAACATTCGCAAATGCTGGAGTCATCGTGTTTAAGATTATTTACTGTTTTTTTCCTATCTTAATGACACAAAAATAAACATTTAAGATAGTAGATAAGTAACCCAAGTTTCCAAAATGCCTGTACATTTTAATACAGTCGATAACGCTGCGTCAAAGCTGCAAAAAGTCAAGGAATTTATTGATAATGGTATGGGAGTCACACTGGACGTGGCACTGGATATAGAAGAGAGAAAAGAAGGCAGCGAACAAGTCAAAGAACTCCACGATACTATGGTGCAATACGCACAGATGGAGAGGGAAGTGAGCCAGTGGATAGAAGCTTTAAATAAGACCAAAGTCGAGTTCAACAAGCAGAGTAATTCCTCAAGGTACGAAGTCTCGTATCACGCTGTATAAGCTTACATGTAGTTACCCTGTGAGCAGAGGGTAACATGTAGTTGGCATCAACATGTTAAAAACATGGATTATTTGTTCGTGATGCAAAGCATCTTGATGCTCACAGATGATCAGGAGTTTAGAGAATTAAGTCCTTTTTTTGAATCTGAGGAAATCAATATACCTGCCCTCTGATACCAGGAATGACCAGGAGAGAGGGGGGGAATATGTGGGGGCATTTTCCTATTTTCCCTGATGTCTAATCTTGAGAAGTCTTATGGTGAAGGGGGGGGGGGGGGGGGGGGGGGGGGGGGGGGGGGGGGGGGGGGGGGGGGAGGGGTATTAAGCTTCAGAGGTGTGAGACTGAAAGTGTGACTGATATCCTGGAGGTTGTAGAGGGGTTATGAAGTTTTACTTTCTACAAAGGGGGTTATGAAATGTTTGGTAACCATGTCCAGCGATTTTGCTGACCCCCTCTATGCTATAACATCAAAATGAAAGCCACTAAAACACTAACAGGAAGCCATTTCAGCATTATACCATAATATCATACATTTATTGACAGAAAAGTGCTCTATTTTAATGTGAGTATTTCTCATAACATGATAACTTTTTTGGTTATATTCAATAGTGATGAGGTCCCTGACATTGAAGCAATCTTTCAAGATAAACTGGCAGCATTAGAATCCAAAAATACTAACTCTGATTTAATGAATCATAAGAAAGTGAAGAATTTCCAGTCACAAATCTGGAAAGTCCACCATGAAGGTCAGCCAATGCCAAGTCAGAGTGATGAAGCTGGTATGGACACTGAAGATGCTGATCTGATCATGTCACAGGTAAATAATTACATTTATTACCTTATTACATCTGTCACTTAATGTTGATAACCTTTTTTGGTCTGTAATGATGTTATTAAACTGGGTTATCCTCTCTGTGATGTCATGTCTAAATACCTAACAAAAATAAACTAAAGTTAGAGACTTGTCAAAAATTAGCAGGAAGGAAGAGGCAGGATGGAGATTTAAAATTTAGATCTGCAAGTGACATGACCTTTCTCAGAAATGGGAAAAAATATCATGACCCTCTGTGTGGGTTTGAACTTTCATTCCAACCCTTTTTTCAGTCATTTGATATTTAATCTGATCCTGACTTGTTATGTTAACCTCGCTCCTCCCTCTTCTATTTGTCTATTTTTAAATGACCCATCCTTTTGGAAGGCTCAGAAAATGTTCTCATTTTTCCACCACTATTTCCTTTGCTAATTTTTAACAAGTTCCTCATTAAAAGGAAATTGAAAGAACTTGAAACTGAAGTATGTTTTTGTTTTTTATTTTTTTCAAGGCAACGGAAAGAACTACTTGTCCCATTACCACTGTGGAAATGAAAAAGCCTATGAGACATAAAAAGTGTGGCCACAGTTATGAAAAAGAGGCAATTTATCAGCATATCAAGAGAGGAGCTAGTAAAGGGAGAGCTAAGTGCCCCATCGGAGGATGTGTGCATTATGTTACGGTGAATGATTTGGAACCAAATACTGAACTTGAGAGGATTATCAGCAGGAAGAATAGAAAGAAGTAATCAAAAACATGAAACTATACGATCTTTTGTTACCAGGAATACAGAAAATGTGGACTAAACATATTGTATGCACTGTAAACTAAATGGGTTTAAACACGGAAGACATTTTTTCATGGTTATACATCACTTCCCAATTTGATAGGCTGCAAAAATGACAACAACAACAATAACAACAAAGATATTCCAAAATACTGTACTACAAATATTATATTAGAGATCATTCTGAAAACTCCTGTTCTGGCAATATTGTTGCCTGTCAGATTTCTCGGGTTTTGCTGTCGACTGCACAACTTTAAGCCAATTGGCCCTCAAGAACAGTCATTGATTACCGTACTATAAAGAACTTCCAAAGTTATTGTTGGAATTATACAGCACTTCCCATGGTGTATTGTTATAATATTCTTAATTCCTGTAATTTGGCCACCATTATTGATGGGAAACAGCAAAAACTAGTGGTTAAAGCCCTGGAATATGAAATATTTAGTACTGTTATTGTTATAAATAAAGTTATCTAAGAAAGTTGCATTTATTGGTGGTTGTCTTAGTTTTAAATCAAGAATTGATGTTAAATTTTCCAAAAATGTGTATTATCACAGTAGGGTGGGTTTGTAGTTTCCAAGGATAGTATGTGTTTATTTATTTTTTAGGGGGATGTAGGTGGAGTCCTGCTTCTTTTTCCACACTTTCAGAATTTGAGGGGAAACTGAAAGGACGTTTGCTAGTGTGTATGACTAGTAATTTCCCTGAAGTTTCAAATACAACATAAAGCCATTTTGAGTACCCTAATTGTTGATAAAACAGCTTTTGATAAAATATGCATGCTTCTTTTATATCCCTGTCTTTATAATGAATCAGAGTAGACCTTTTTGCTTTACTGGCACTATTTTTGAAATTCATGTGTCATAAAACAATAAGTGGCGACAAAGTTTGTAGGGAATGTGAATTTTGTTGAAGCAACAAAACTCAAAACTGTATCAATCTATTCTTGATTGGCAGACAGGAAAAATTCATGTGGCACACGAATTTCAAAAATAGGGGTAAAGCAAAAAGGTCTGGTATAATTTGTATCAGTTATTTTATCCAACTTCCATTATTTGATTCAACATGCATGTCTGAACTTGTTTTGATTAATTCACCACGTCATTTATTTATTTTCGTCGATTTTTGCCAGTTTGTTTTAAGGAAAACAATCACTTATAGGAAAAATGAACCTAGCATTGTCTAACGCATGCTTTGAGTCATGCCTATTAATTAAAATATTCAAATACTGATGAAAATGTCAATAATTTACGTTATCTTCGCAGTCAGCGGGTTTACCCATAAAGCGCAAAAACAAAACTGCAGTATAAGGCAAAATATAAACAAGGCCAAACGTATTTGAAAAAAAAGTTTGCGTTGCAAGTTCTTCTTAAATTAAGTAATAGAATCTCACTTTGATCACTCAGATAGAGCCAAATATTCGTACGAAAGTGAATCTTGGTTTACGTTTTGCTGAATCGGCGGAATTTTCTGGGGATTTTGGTAAACAAACAAAGCGCTGAAGGGAAAGGCTGTCGTTATCGAGCTGAATGCGGAAGATGTTGTTACGTAGAGCCTATAAATACTTGGATCTTACGTTTGGATATATATGTATGTAAGCAGCCAGGCACATCACTACAAGGAAAAATATTATACACGTTAGCAGACTGATCATAATCAAGGAGAGCGTCGCATGTGGAAAAGAGGGGAAAATATTAGTTTTTAATGCGGAATAGGCTGGAAGATAGTCGTCCAAAAATTCCAAGAGTCTTCAGCTTCGGTTATCAGAAATTGTGATTGCTGGTAATATAAGGCAAAGATGTCTTTGAGCAGTCTATCTAGTGAATTTGAAAATTTTCTTGGGAACTACAACGTTCCGTGTTTCGTATGCTACAATCATGGAGGCCCTTCGAAGACTGTCATGATGCGAAGCTGTTGTTCTGGGTTCCTGTGCTCAGACTGCCTTCGCTGTCATATTGAGACGAAAATAAATCACGCTATCGTAAAAATAGTCTGTCCATTGGAGGACTGCGACAGCTTTATCCCCGACGAAGAAATTCAGAAATTTTCGAGTGAGGAACTATATGAAAAATTCAAGAAATTTCAAGTAGATATTAAACAAAACCCTAACGTGAAAACATGCCCAAACTGCTCAAGAATTTTTACCTTCAAACCGAAGGATAAAACTGAGACAAAAACAGAAACTCAAGACAAAAAATCGCTGTCCAAGAAGAAGTTATCTGACGAAACAAAAGTAATATGTACGGACTGTCATCTGGTATGGTGCTTTGAATGTCAGGCTCCTTGGCATTATGGAATGAACTGTAAAGATTTTTGCAAAGGAGATAAGTCATTGAAAATTTGGGCAAAGAATAAAGGGAATTTCTCTAGGAATGCAACACGTTGTCCAAAGTGCCAGATTTTTATCCAAAAATCGGCTGGATGTGACCATATGGTCTGTAGCAGGTACGTATAACAATGCCAATAGCATTTCTACGTGTACTTTCAGTATGATATTCCAAGAATTGCAGTCCTTTTCGTCCTAGAGTAAAGTTACTAGTATTGGATTTCGAGAGATAGTATTGTCCTCTAAAGTGGGTTTCACTACACGTAGGCCTATTGACATCTTCTGTGGTAACATAATAGGCGCGACTAATTGTTGATAAACTCACTCTTCATGTATGAAGTTCTCATTTTGAACTTTGCTTCATATTTTACAAGTCAATTCTTATCTAATTGGGCATGACATCTTACTTAAAAATGTTGTAACCAATTCATACATTCTGTTTTTAAGGCAACAAGACAAAACGATTTTGATGAAGTCAGACTCTTCCACCCTTAAAGAAGTTCCTACAATTCACATAATCAATAGATAACTTCATTTTACTTTAGTCATTTCTTCAAACATGCAATTAACTTTCTTATTACTGATAACATTGACTTTGAACCTTCCTTACAGGTGTCATACAGAGTTTTGCTATAGATGTGGCAGCAGATTTCGCAGTCTTCACTTCTTAGGAGATCACCATGATCCCTTGAGTGTCTTTGGTTGTAAATACAACTACAAACCTCACCATCCTGCCCAGAGAGTTTTAGTTCGTGGGGCTGTCCTCAGCGGAAAGCTTCTTGCTTTGCCTGTTGTTGCTGGATTAGTAGCAAGTGCAGGATGTATTGTGCTTGGTGCTGGAGTGGTTATCATCCCTGGTTACGTGTCTTATCGAATGATTAAAAAGAAGAAGAAAAGAAGACATACTACAATTGATACAAATGTACTACAACATGATCCAAGCATTAATTGCTGAGAAATAATTAAAAAACTTTGACTTGAGTGTAGAGCTCAATAGCTGGATTTAGCTTTGATCAAAATAAATCTGTATAAAGATACATTTCTACTGCTAGAAAGGCGTATTATCAAAACTAAATTAGAGTGTGTAAAATAATTACGAGTTAAATAATGTACATTATTTTGTCCAAAAAAGATATTGCTTTGGAATTCATCAATAATCCAAATGTAAATATGATGGGTTTAATAAAAACTTATGCTTATTTAAAAAATTGTGTACTATATACCAGAGGTTTATATACACCAAAGACATGTCTGGTTTAAAAGCCTGGTTAAATCATAAAAGGGAAGACACAAGGGAGTTATGGATAAACAGTGGACTATTTAGACTGTGTCATTGAATGTTTCAATTGAGGAAAAGGTTTTTTTAGATTTTGAAAAATCTTTGTAAGAGCAACATCAATATTGATGTATTTTCTCAAGCCTCACTGTTATAAAATAGTGGGGATGGGGGGGGGGGGAGCAACAGTAGGATTTATTCCCCAATAAATAACAAAACAAAACAAAACATTGGATTTCTGCTGGAGCAGAAATCCAATGTTTATTTGATGTGCACACATGAAATTTCAGCACTGATATTGGAAAAGATCATTGGATAGCAATTGCAGTCTTTTTTCTTTGACAGTTGGTATATAACAAAACAAATGTTTACTGTTATCTTGGGAAAGCAGTATGTTCTGTGGTCCCTTTTGTGGCTTTACCTAGGGAAACATCAGTGCCTAGGGAAACATCAGTGCCTAGGGAAACATCAGCAGCCTCGTAAATAAGTGACACAAAGTCATGACTGAAATTTTTAATGTTCTGATAAACTAAAATATACCTTATTTAAGTTTTCTTTGTCATTAAATAAATTTACGTGTAATTTAAGTCTTGACATTTAACTATCCAATGGTAATAATAAATTATAATAATTTAACAATCACTGATACTATTATTTTTATTATTGTGTATAGGACCTCTACATACCAGCCTGGTTGCTAAATGAGCCATTCTTTCTAGTAGACAAAGAAGACCTTTAATTTTAATATCCTTTCTAAACCGTAAATAATCTATTAGATGCCCACTCTCCAATAAATGCCTTGTATCTAATTAACGCCCCCCAAAAATTTCAAAATTTTATTAAATGCCCCTCTCTAATAAATGCCCCATATCTAATAGACACCCACTATAAAGCAACCCAAAAAGGCAAGAAAAAAAGTTGTCATTAATATTTATTAGCTTCTTGTTTGATCAATAATGGTTTTCAAATCACATCTTGTATTTTGATTTCAAAATGTGGGTATTGCTCTTTGATGGCTTTTATCTCCATTCTAAGAATATCAGCAACCTTTCATTTATTTGATAACCAATAAACGGAAATTTGTAACACCATGAAAAAAAGAGAAATATACTTAACTTTACTGACGTTTCAAGCTTTCACCCTTTTACTCCGATGAAGGGCAAAAGCCCAAAATGTCGGTAAAGTTAAGTATATTTCTCTTTTTTTCATGGTGTTACAAATTTCCTTTTATTGGTTATTGTATTTATTACACACC